>SNQJ01S0073830.1:37544-61084 GCA_010110895.2 Picea sitchensis | reverse complement strand
CATCTTACCTTGAAAGGTATTCGAGTTCCATGTCCTTCCTTGACTGATCTATGCACACATTGACTTTGATTACATACATAATTTTGTGTATACTTTCTTAGAGCTTTGTTTACAATAAGAGGTTGTGGAGTTTTTGTTCTATGGTACTCCAATTGTAATACTTTGAAAAAGATCGATTGAATACAAAGGTTGATTTTGTAAGATACTTTGAATTCATCACTATGTTTCTGTGGTAATAAAGAATGTATTCGGATTGTTATCCATTTATCTGGTTTTACATGTTATCAAATTGATAAGAACCCATCAAAGTTCATTCCTTATTACACCATTTCTCTACAATGATTGTTATGTACAAATTTAATAACACCTCAAAATATATACAATCCATTGGTCAATAGGAACATAACCATAATTCTACCATTTCTTTATGTATGACCATATATATATATATATATATATATATATATATATATAGTTAGATATATATATACCACCATTTCATTTATGTGTACGTGGTCAATCATATTCCTAACAAATGATAATTATAAATATAATATTGACAAAGAATACAATTTGAGATACATATCTAACACTGATGATGGAATACAAATGGAACAACCATGTTCCACCCAACCATAGACCATAACAACCAAATTCACTTTTCCTTCTCACCCCCTAGCCTGACCATGAGTCCATAAGGGCAAACTGAATGATCCTCCTTATCTATATTCACCATCCACAGATCATAAAATCCTTTGCCTCACACTAACAGTGCTCATAACATAAAATCCTTTTCCTCATACTAACAATTACCATAACAACAAATAGTTTATCATAAAATCTTTTGCCTCTTACTAACACTGCTGATAACATCAAATAGTTTCTTTTCCCAACATACTCAGTAGCGTCTTTCCTCCTCATATATGTTGTTTTTATATGCATCATTGTGCCCAGGTATTTCCTTCCCTCCTTGGAAAATTCACATATTTAGAAATCCCTGATTTCTAGGGGCTGCTAGTGGTCAAATTCCACTTGTAAAAATCATCCTTGAGGTAACTGAAACATGTTCCCCACTCATGGAGTTATGGTCAACTATTTTTAACCTGGTTGTTCCATTTTTCTTCCAACATTTAATTTATTTAAAGTTTTTCTTCCACATGTGTCAAATAAAATAGGACAGTTGGGAAAGTCAAATATTTTCCCAACAATCATCAAATAATTAATTACAACAATCAAAATTCCAAATTCATATTTTCCATAAATGGAAAATAATTTCCAAATCCGAATTTTCCAAAAACAGAAATTTAGTTCAAAGTTCACTTAGAATTTAATATTCTAAAATTTGAGGATATTACATCATGTTCCCCTTAAGTAAAAAAATGTCCTCAGTTTTCATTCCTCTCTCAGAATAGGTTTGGATAAGATTTCAGGAAATCTTCGTCAAATTCCCAATTGGCCTCCTTAGGGCTAAAGTGATTCCATTGTACTTTTACATGGGCGATGGCTCTGTTTTGTAGTATTGTTTCTTTCCTATCCAGAATGCATAGAGGTTACCCTTATAACTCTCCTTCTGGTTCCACCTACACCATGTTCCAATCATTGATGTGAGTAGGATCATGAATATACTTTTTTAATAAGGAAACATGAAAAACATTATGATCTTTTAAGTTTGCAGGAAGTTATAGTTGATACGCCACGGGTCTAATTCGAGTTAAAATATCGAAGGGGCCACAAAACCCAGGCACTAACTTTGAAAATTTTCTTATCTTTAGAGAGCTCCTCCTTTCTTTGACTTTCATATATACATGGTCCACAATTTGAAATTCCTGGTGTCTCTTTTTTAAATCTGCATAGCTTTTATGTCGGTCTTGGGCCTCCTTTAAATTATGTTGTACCCTTTTTACCATTTTCTCCATTTTCTGGAGCATTTTTGGTCCCATCATAATCCTGTCAATAGGATTATCCTAGCTAATCAGGGTTGTGCATTTCTTTTTGTATAATTCTTCAAGGGACTCATCTTGGTTGATGTCTAATAGCCATTATTGTAAGCAAATTCAACTAAGTGTAGGTACTCCTCCCACTTAGTTGGTTTCATTCTCATGTACATTTGTAACATATCTTCCACTATCTGACTTGTTCATTTGGTTTTCCCATCCGTTTGTGGATGGTAGCTTGTGCTGAAATTTAGGTTAGTATCCAATCCTGCAAACAATTCCTTCCAAAATGTTGACGTAAATTTCAAATCTCTATCGGAGATCCCCATATTAGGAATTCCATGCAATATAAATATTTCTTTCATAAAAAAATTAGCAATATTAATTGCTTTATAAGTAGATTTCACAGGTATAAAATGTGCATATTTGCTAAGTTTATCAATCACTACCATAATCAAGTCATTTTTATTTTGGGTCTTAGGAAAACCTGTGATGAAGTCCAATGAGATAATATCCCACTTCCATTCTGATATAGGTATGGGTTGTAGCAGACCGACTGGATGATAATGTTCAACCTTTACCTATTGGCAGTCTAATCATTTAGATAAATATTCAGTTGTTTCACTCTTCATGTTAGACTAATAAAACAATTTTCTTAAGGCTGTTATCATTTTCTGGTATCCTAGATGACCAGAATACGACCTTTTGTGAAATTCGTCAAGAATTGTTGATTTTAGATCAACAGAATTAGGAACCTATAACCTGTTTTTGAACCTTAGTAGTCCATTTTTATCTAAACTCAGATCGATTTTGTTCAGGTTTTCTGCAATTTCTTCCAATTTTGTTGTTGTTTTGATGTACTTTTCATCATTACTGCTTGCATATTTTATTCTTTGTTCGATGTTGCTTTATTATTTTCTAACACTCATCTCATAAAGTCCATTATTCCTCCAACTTAGAGCATATGCAACTTTGTTTTCTTTACCTTTTATGTGTCGTACTTTGAAATCAAATTCACTTAAAAAGGCTAGCCATCTCACTTGCCTTTCATTGAGATCTAGTTGACTAAGTAAAAAATTTACACCACTGTTGTCGGTTAGTATCATAAACCTTCTCCCCATTAAATAATGTCGCCACATTTTCAGTGCATGAATTACATGTGCTAATTCCAAATCATGCGTAACATAATTTCGTTCATGTTCTTTCAATTTACATGATTCGTAATATATGACATGTCCATCTTGTGCTAGGACAACTCCCAAGCCTTCTTTTCCTGCATCCACGCAAACTATAAAATATTTGTCATGATCCACAACCCTTAGGATAGGTGTTTTAGTTAACAGTCCTTTTAATTAACAAAACTGTCCTGACACTTTTGTGACCAAGTAAATCTTATTCCATTTTTCTGTAGGTGTCTAATTGGATAAGTGATCTTAGAAAATCCTTCGATAAATATTCTGTAATAATTGATAATTCCCATGAATGATCTAATGTCTTATACATCCTTAGGGATAGGCCATTCCATAATGGATTTTATCTTTACTGGATCAACTGCAATACCCTCTTCAGATATCACATGTTTTAGGTATTGTATCTTTCTTTGGTAGATATCACACTTATCAAAATTTGCATACAACTTATGTTTCCTTAGGGTCGACAATATTATTTTGAGAAGTTGTTCATATTATTCTTTCGTTTTTTAGTAAACTAAAATATCATCGATAAACACGAACACAAATTTATTGATATATTGATTGAATATACTATTCATCAAACACATAAAGGTTGTTGGTGCATTATTAATACCAAAAGTATTTACGACAAACTCATAGTGTTCGTAATGTGTTCTAAATTTTGTTTTGTTTATGTCTTCATCTTTTATTCTGACTTGGTGATAAACATACCTTAAATCTAACTTAGAGAAGATCATTGCTCCTCCAACTTGGTCAAACAGGTCGTTAGTTCTAGATAAAGGATACTTATTCTTGATCGTCACCTTATTTAGTTTTTGATAGTCAATGCACAGTCTCAAGCTCCCATCTTTGTTTTTAATGAGGAGAATTGGTGCTCCCCAAGGTGAGACACTTGGTCTGATATATTATTTATCTAACAGTTATTGTAACTAAATTTTCAGTTTAGTTAATTCGGGTAGACTCATTCTATAAGGTTCCATAGATATCGAGGCAGATACATGTAGTAGATCGATAGAGAAATCTATCTCTCTTCGTGGAGGTATTTCTAGTATTTCTTCCACATATACATCTTTAAACACATGTAGGACTGCAAATTCCTCTAAACTAGCTTTGTTTTCCTTTTCTAATAGATCAGTTACCCAAACAACATAAAATTAGCAAACTTTGTTCATACATTTCTTAAACTTTGTGACTGATATCTGCCTAACCAAAACTGGTTTCCTAATCCCTTGTATCGTCCTAAATGTGTTGTTTTCGTATATGTAAATAAGTGACTTTTCGTAACAGTTTAATATTACTTTATGTTTATCTAACCAGTCTATTCCAATGATTAAATCGTAAGATCCCATAGGTAAAATGTTGAGATCTAACTTTTCACTTTGATCGTCTATGCTGAGTTCACATTTAGGATTAAAATCTATTACCTTTCTCTTGGTCCCTATTGCTAACTGTATGATCTAAAAATGAAGAAGACTTGAAAATCTTGAAATTATTGCAAGTAAATGTTATGTGTTAAAAGAAAATGGATCAACTTTGTAACACATAAATTAAAGGATTACTCATGCAAAATACACATAGACAGCATCATAATCAATGAACATAAGCACATAAACACAACAATTGATAAAGGAGTTCACCCCTCTCTTGGGCTACATCTCCTAGTCCAGCTTCCAATGGATCATTATTATTAATTTCTCAAAAAGTGCTCAAAAACATCTCTTACAATGCTCAAACTGACAAACTGACTGCTCCAATGGCTTCAGAGCGTCCAAAAACCCCTGTATGGGCTCTTTCGGCACCTCAATCGGTCGCAAAACGAAGAATTTAGGCCTCCTAGAAGTCCCCCCTTCAAGCTTGTTGTCTCTGCATCTACAAAATGCACCCCTTCTTGAATGAACCTGGCTCACACGCAATATATAGCATAAAAATCCAGCACCAGGCGCAACCACGCCAACGGTGCAAACTATAGGATGGTTATGGGCGCACCAGACCCTAACTGCCTAGCACCTGGGCACATGGGTCATAGGACCGCGCGTATTGGCAAAAAGGGCTAAAACTGTTACAACTGTTTAAACTCCCTCCACGCTCCGGTTACGGTCATATGTGTTAACAAGACCATGGGCTATGTATGAAAACCCCGTTCCAACCATTACAACCACAATGTAACCGCGCATATACACATATACTATGTTGCAACCGTGCGCATACACATATATAAAGTGGCCACATGAAACAACTATACGACCACGGGCCGAGGCTAAGCCCCGACCCGACCCCGCCCATATACAAACATATGCGAATTGAAATACATTAAAACACACATGTATAATAAGAAACATGTGGTGGTACAGTGGTCAGGCAGATGTTGTGAAGACTTTACATGGTGGGGAGGTCTGGGGGTCGAACCCCACGGACTCCAAAAATTTTACATACAACAATCAACCAAAACCCCACTTTTACTCCAAAATTTTACATACAATCAATTACACGAAGTTGATGGTATCCCATGATTTGGCCACATGGCACCCAATCATTGACCAAAAACTGGACACGCACGACACAGATCTATCCAACACCAACCGTAATATGCCACGCCACTATATGTACAACAGATGGTTTTTCCACGCCGACCGTATTTGACGCATGGGCCACATTTTTCGAGAGAGACGTTTTGACTTGATGAACATATTGCAATATCTTCTCCTTGATGTTCAAGTTGAGACTAAACGAAGTTGCTATTTACAACTATTTCCAGTCCTATGTTTCGCCCATGGTTATTCCGAAAGTACTTTGAATTTTGGAAAGCAAAATTTAACCTCGATCACACGTCCCCATTGGGAAGCTTTTTGGACCTCCTTATAAGACTATTTTCAGTATATGCAAAGATGAGGGTAAAGTTCCTCACCCTCCAATCTCAATCCACTCTTGGCCTTGCTTGGATTTGTCCCTAAGACCAACTTGCAGATACTCCACATTTCTGCTTTGAAGTTCACATTCTCCGTCAAGTGATGGTGTCTTCTCAGCTTCTATAAGATACCTAGGGAAAAATCATCTTATGGAAGGAATTAAACATCTCTCCCTTTGATCATCAATCAACCGAGGCTCATACAACTTCAAATGCTCAACATTAACAACCGCGATACATCTCAAGATATAAGGAGGCAAATCTAAACTAAAAGCATTGTTACCAATCTTGGTTTCCATAATCTTGAAAGGACCATATCGAATCGGTTTCAACTTTTACCTTCTCCTTGCAGTTTCCTCTCTTTGTTGATGTAAAGCCAAAATTCATTTCCAACTTTGAAAAATGTGTGATCAAATGATGCTTGTCATGTCTTTTTTTTGTACTTGGTTTGACTCTTTTCCATTTCTCTTGTACCACTTGATGTATCTAATCGAATTTGTTCAATGAATTTTCTGCCCTATCAATGTCGCATTGACCATCGCATCAATATCTTCCCAAAGATAAATCTAAAGACGACTTGGGAAAATAGCCAAAAACATGCTTCAAATGGCAACGCTTGAGTTGAAGAGTGCTTAGCTCTGATTGCATGATAAATGTAGTGTAAATGTTCATCCTAAACTCTGGGATGCTGTTGCAATAAAAACTTAAGAAGATGCACCTAGATGATTTACCTCGTCTTCACACCATCTCTGTTTGTGGATGAAAAAGTTGTGCTCTTTTAAGTTTGGTGTCCATGAGTGCCTCCATAAACTCTAATTCAAAACTTCCAACAAATCGAGAATCAACATCATAAATAATGGACTTAGGAAATCCAAATGTACCCAAACATTTTGAAAGAACAATCGTGTCATTTGTTCTGTCACCGCTTAGTACAAGGCATCAAATGTTAATATTTTACAAATCGATCAACCACAACATAAAGATAATCATGACTCGTCTCGACATAGGTAAACCAATTCCTCAACAAAATCCAGGAAATACTTTCCCAAGGTCAAGGAACTGAAAGGGAGTATACAAAACCCAACTTTCGACAGTTAGGTTTATTTGTGGCACACAACAAACATCCTCTAACATATCTCAAAAACACTTTCATTCATTTTAGAACAGTAGCAGTATCTTTGCAAATTAGCTAATAATCTTGTTTACACCAAAGTGACCAGCAATATGAGAAGAATGTGTTTTTCTTATGATGTTGATTCTTTTTCCCCGTGGAATACACAACTTGCCAAGATGATACAAGAGACATGCATATGATAATCCAATTCTTCAATATGGTTAGCGGCACAAAGCTTCATACACTTCTTTAAAGTCGTTGATCTAAATCATATTTTCTCCACATAACTTTCATGCATTATAGGACTCTTCTTAAGAATAACTAAAGAACCATTAATTAGGCTCGTTATTACTTCATGATTTTGTTAAAAATGCCCTTCTTATACCTGACAACCAAATGAAGTTGTTGAAGAAAACCCTTCCATCTATAATGTTGAGATTGTTCTAGCTTTATGGATCAGAAGTATTGCGTGTTGGCTATGTTCTGTGTGAATAATGGTTTCTTCCCAACAAATAATGCGCTTCCATTTTTTAACACTTGAACCAATGCATACAATTCCTTATCATAAGTAGGATAATTAATCAATATCGGCACCATTAAACGCCTCGTAATGAAACAAATTGATTTACCATAATGAGAAAAACCTGCTCCCATTGCATACTACTTCGGATCTCGCTTTTGATTTCTGTTTTCTTAAATTTTGAAGTGCAAGAACCGGCGTTGAACTCCATCTTTTCTTTCAAGGTATCAAAAGTCTGTTGTTGTTGGTTTCTCCCCATGGAAAACTTTTGCTTTGACACACTCCACTTTGTCACAAAGATGTAATGGAGTCATAATGGATGACAAGTTGGGGCAATAAACTTCCTCCACAATGGCTCCCAAAAACTTACCACACATTGATGGGCCTAGACCATTCCAAATGACTTTAACCTTGGAGGGATCAATTTTTAATCACCTCCACCAACAATATGGCTCTGGTAACAGGAAGTTTTGCCAAATTACTTGGACAACTTCAAAAACAACTGCTCTTTTCCTCAAACATCAAAAACTTGTTTCACATGTAAAATATGCTCTTCACGAGATTTTCTAAAAGATCAATATATCATCTAAGTAGACAATAACACAATCATCCGTAGTGCCTTAAGACATCGCTTCATAACTCTCATGAAAGTAGAAGTAGCATTGCAGAGTCCAAAAAGGCATTACCATCCATTCAACAAACCTTTCTTAGTCTTAAAAATTGTCTTCCATGTGTCTCCTCAACAATCTCAGACCGGTGATATCCTCTCCTCAAATCTAACTTAGTGAAATATTTTGGCATCTTTTAATTGATCAAGAAATCATCAATTCTAGGAAGAGGATACAAATTCTTAGTCAATTTGTTCAAAGCCCCGGAATCAACACACACACACGCATCATCTTTGAACTAATGCCATGTGGATCTCCAATTGTGAAGAACTTGGTACAATTACCACTTTGTCTAACATCTCCTGAATTTGTTTTTAATCTCAAAGGTTTTCCATAACTCGACATTCTATACATACCAATGTTTGGAAGTGGACAATCTTGTTGTAACTAAATTTCATGTTGAATTCCTCTTGAGGTAACCTTTAGGTTCTTTAAACATGTCATCATACTGATTAACAACTTCAAATAGATCGTATTTTAACTTTGCATCACACCTTGAAATGCTTCGCTTCAACATCATTTTAGGTTTGATCATTAAGAGAACAAAAATTTTACTAGCATTAACTAACCTCTTTATTTTCCCCGCATTTATGATTGATAAATTCATCTTCTTAGTGTGGGCTCTAAAAATGTACTCAACCCCATCTTTAAACAAATGATACTTATTCTCATGACGATGAAAAAATAGCTTTACTATCGTACAAATACGAGTTTCCTAACACAATACCACATATATATCCAACGGACCATCAATGTTGGTCACTATCAATCTAAATTTGTGTATAACAAAACTCTGTTTCTATACCTTCGTTACTTGTAACTTAGCATTATCATTAATATCCAACCAAGAGGGTATGGCTTAGGATGAATTGTTTCCAACTTAAGTTTCACCGCTTTTTCAAATAAGGTTTGCTTGAGATCCAAAGAGATCAACGGTCTATCTTAGTATGCTTTGAAATAACCCTATGTGAAAAGTTCAATTCTCGCTTCTTGTTGAGTTACATTGAGATTAGTATTACTTGAAGAGCTAGTACTGCAATAGAACCATTACCTGGTAACCCATGGTTGTGATCTTCAAGCCATCAAATTAATTCTAACCTAAGTCATATATTGAATAGTCTAACAGCCTTTTGACTTGCCTTTGTTGTTGTTGCTGCTAAACTTTTTGTTCTCTTTCTTCAGAGGATGAAGCTCAACAATGTCTTCTATCATGGCCATATTTTGAACAATGTTTACATGTGAACTTTTCCCTCTTCTTCACAAGAACATTCTTTCCTCACATTGCCCTTGAACTTTCTCATTCCCTTGTCTCCAATGGTCGACCGCTCTCTTTGTTACCCTCATGATGTCATTGGCCTCCTTCCCCTTCTTCCAAAATGAGTACGGTTCACAAACTTCATCTAGATTCAAGGATTAAACATGAGTATAGTATGTCTCAAATAAATAACTATGTAAAGCCCATAACATACTTGTAAGAGCAAAGTTTCTCGAGAAGACAAATTCATTCCCAAAACCAAATCTCTCCTAAACTCCTGAGTAAAGCTTTATAACACTTTTCCTTTTAGTTTGTCTAAATTTTGCCATTCCATAGTTGCCTTTGTTTATATGCCAACAGGATAAAAAAAATTAATTACATAATGAAATCATTCCAAGAAATCAAAATTTACCATGCTTTTTCATATCCTCCTCGAAACTTTGGATTCCCAATTTCAAATAAGTACAATTTCCAATCTTAAAGAAGTAAGTTGAATTTTGGTTTCATCATCTTGAATTTTTGTATTCTACAATATAATTCAATTTGACGTATCTAATTATCTAACTTCTCAGCATTAACTTCTCTATTGTATATTGGCAATTCAAATTTTATATCAAGCTTTAATGAAGTAATTTGTGAAGGATTTTTACCATGCCCCTTTGGAGAATTCAGAAGAGGTCTTGAACTGGTAGAAGAAGAAGAAGAAGAAGAAGAAGAAGATGGAGGAGGAGAGGGTGGTGGAGAAGCATAATTCCCTCCATTTCTGTTTGAAGTTTTGTCACCACTGCCTCCCTTATGCATTGAAGGGTTGGAGCCTTCAAATTGTGACAATATGTTCCTTTCCATCAAGATCTTCATCATATCTCTCAACTCCATGAAAGCCTATCTGAGATCTTCATTTTCTGCAGGAACACGTTCATGACTTTCCACATGAACCATGCTTGGTGAATGCCTCCCTGAAACTTGCGGTGATGGTATATGCTTCCTCCTTGTCGGATGAGAACTTGGCTCCACAAGTTGACCTTCTCCTCTTCTGAGTTTCAACCTTGTGAGCATCAGAAAAAAAACCTGCAAACAATCAAGTCTTCAAAAACCAGTGCTATGATACCAACTTGATCTAAAAATGAAGAAGACTTGAAAATCTTGAAATTATTGCAAGTAAATGTTATGTGTTAAAAGCAAATGGATCAACTTTGTAACACATAAATTAAAGGAATACTCATGCAAAATAAACATAGACAACAACATAATCAATGAACATAAGCACATAAACACAACAATTGATAAAGGAGTTCACCCCTCTCTTGGGCTACATCTCTTGGTCCAACTTCCAATGGATCAATATTATTAATTTCTCAAAACATGCTCAAAAACATTTCTTACAATGCTCAAACTGACAAACCGACTGCTCCAATGGCTTCAGAGCGTCCAAAAACCCCTGTCTGGGCTCTTTCGGCACCTCAATCGGTCGAAAAACAAAGAAGTTAGGCCTCCTGGAAGTCCCCCCTTCAAGCTTGTTGTCTCTGCATCTACAAAACGCACCCCTTCTTGAATGAACCTGGCTCACGCGCAATATATAGCGTAAAAACCCAGCACTGGGCGCAACCACACCAATGGTGAAAACTATAGGATGGTTATGGGCATGCCATCCCCTAACCGCCTAGCACCTGGGCACATGGGTCATAGGACCGCACATATTGGCAAAAAGGGCTAAAACCGTTACAACTGTTTAAACTCCCCCCACGCTCCGGTTACGGTCATATGTGTTAACAAGACCACGGGCTATGTATGAAAGCCCTGCGCCAACCGTTACAACCACAATGTAACCATGCACATACACATATACTCTTTTGCAACCGCGCGCATACACATATATACAGTGGCCACATGAAACAACTATACGACCACGGGCCGGGGCTAAGCCCCAACCCGACCCCACCCATATACAAACATATGTGAATTGAAATACATTAAAACACACATGTATAATAATAAACATGCGGCGGTACAGTAGTCGGGCAGATGTTGTGAAGACTTTACATGGTGGGGAGGTCCGGGGGTCGAACCCCACGGACTCCAAAATTTTTACATACGACAATCAACCAATACCGGGGTGCCACGTGGAAGCCCATGACTAGGCCATGTGGCACCCAATCATTGACCAAAAAACTGCCATGTGTCGACAAAAGATTCATCCAACGTTTGCCAACCAGAATCTTCCACGTCACCATATGTACGGTCGTACGGCTCTGCCACGTCAGACTGTACGGACTGCACAGTCATCGTACTTTTTTTTGCCTGTTTGACTTGATGAACAGATTGCAATATCTCTCTCTCCCGACGTCCGTTTGAGATGAAACGAGTTGCGTTGGCTTCACAACGACGAGTCCTACGCTCTTGTCCATTTTGAAGTGATTCCGAGCACTTTGAATTTTTGAGCAAAATTTGATCCCCTGATCACTGTACTAACCAAGGCTTAGCATGCTTTACTTTCTTGAGCTTGTTTAATTCAAATAAACCAAGAGTAACATAACTTAGACTAGCTCATGGGTCAATTAATATAGAAATTTGGTTATCATGAATTTTATCTTCAACCTCCACGATAGTGGATTAATGACCAGCTTGCATGTCATCCATATATGCACTAATTTTGTACACACCTCTATCCAAATCTCCTATTGTCAAATATTCTTGAAGGTTATGGAATGAATTTCTTTCCATGTAAATTAAGCATGGACAATTTCTGCTCAAGTGAGGTTCTCCACACTCCCAACACTTCAATGGTTCTCTAGTGTTGTCCCCAACTTAATTGACTCTCAGTTTAACTTCTCTACCTCCCCCTTGAGCACTCTGGGTGTTTGAATGATAGTCCTTCTTTTGGAAACTTTTTGCCATATTATGGAAAGGGGCTGGTTGGAGCCCTTTCTTTCATTGATTCATTATGTCTTGTTTCTTGTCCTTCCATGCCTTGGGAATTTCAGACATATGTTTGTACTGATCATAGCACATCCAAGCCTTTCTAAACACTTCATTTAAATTCTTGGGATTGTCAAATTCAATTCTTTCTTTGTATGACTATGGCAAACAGCTTAAGAATCAATGTATCTTTACTTTGTCTTCCTTGATGTATGGTACAAATATCAATAGTTCTAGAAATTTATTTATCAGATCATCCATGGTCATTTTTCTGAGTCTTAGCTCATAGAATTCCTTAGTCTTTCTTTCATAATAGTTTTCTGACAGATATGTCCTCTTGAAATATTTCTTAAAATATGATCATTCCATTTGTTTCTCTTTCAATCCCTTAGCCAATTTCAGGTCTTGCCACTAGATACTTACTTTTCCCTTCAAGTTGTAAATGACCATTATGAATTTCATATTACTAGATTAATTGTAAATCTAGAATTATTTATTTATATCTAGTAGCCATGCTTCAACATCTTCACCCATCCTTGATTCTCCATCAAAGGTGGACGGTTTTTTTTTCTTGAATTCACCTTCCAAGTGATATACTTGTTTTCTTTTTCTTCTCGTAGTTGTTTTGTTTCTTGTCATGTGTGTGTCCTCGAAATAACTATCCTCATTTTTTGTTTCATGAATAGAGTTTTTTTAGGACCTTTTGATGACTTCTTCCTCTTTGTCATTGTTCTTTGGGATCCTCTTGGTTACTGTATTGCATAGCAACATTTCATTTATTTCTATTTGGTCTTCCTATGCCTTTTTCATCTTTTTGTTATCTTCTTTAAACACTTGTAATTCCATGATGAGGTTCTTCATTGTTTCCAAAACATGGGTGTTTAAACTTCCTTTGCTATTATGCCTTGATTCTTTAGGAGGTCCTTGATTAGGATTCTCTTCAGTTCTGATTTCTTCTTCATTCTATGCTGACATTATCACAACAAACCAACAATTTTTTTGTTTGTAGTAGTAAACATATTTGTTAGTTTTTCTTCAACATAAATAAAACAATTAAATTAATTTGGCCTTGCCCTGTGGTCCAAGTGTTGTAATCTTCAACTCTGATACCATATGTAATGTACCCCAAATTTCCCAAATAAAAAAAAAATGTTAGGGGACATTAAAGTTCCTTGACTTTCCAACATTGATTGTGACACAGAGATAATCCATTAAACACATATTTATTCCTTTATTGTATGCATAGCAGATTTATCGTCGTTATTGGATTATAATCATACACTTATTTGTATTGAAGAAAATTGCGACCAAGACTGTCATATCCCTTCGACTAACCACCATGTCTATGTCAAAACATGTTATCCATAACATAGTGTGTAATAGACTATCATTAATTTTATATCGTCCACTTCTATACAATTCTCCTAGCTCTGATCAACAATGTATACTATATACTATAAACTATCACATAGTCTATCCATAGCAATAACATTAACACTACCCACAACGATATATATATCGTTTAACATATAGATTGTTCTATGGATACCATAACAATGTATGACTTTAGTATACTATAATGAACATATACCATAACAATGTATGACTTTAACACATTTTTAGGCCACTATCCCTTTTTCTTCATCCATCAATTGCATGTGACCACAGGCTGTGACCTGATGTTATCGGATCGGTGCTTATCTGAAGTCTTGAGAACTTCGGGGCTTCGGAACTTCGACTTTAGAATCTCTTTCTACTTCGTGTGTTGTTTCTCCCAAACACCAAATTGGTGAACTTCACAAAGTGGGGTGGATCAATGGTCCACGACTTCCTCAACATACAACGGTTGGGATTTATTATGGAACTTTGGGCTTCGGAAGTTCTGGGTTGTCCATACTCTTGAACCTTCCAAAGTGCTCAGACTCCGAATTGTGGTATTGATTTCCACGTACCTTCTCCCGATCAACGATCAAGATTAACTCCAGACTCCGGGTGTTCTCGACTCAACGCAACTGCAACACAATTCCTCTGGAGTACCAAGTCTCTAAAACTTGGGATCAGGCACCACACATCCACTGGGGCCCATGGTCTTCGTGCTTGAACTAATAAATACTGAAAACATCACATCAACTTTAGTAATTTTCAAAATGAGGGGACATGGGTTGGTGGTTTTGGAGTAACCCACCGATCGTTTCGCAATTGTACCCACACTGACACGTACCCCTTCTGGGAAATTGTGGTTTCGATTGCTAGACTTCCCTGTAGAATTATCTGTCATGCAACTTCAATCTCTGCAATGTCTCCCAACCATCAATATTGATAGATCGTAATCAAATTTAATGTGGCCCTGATCTAGCTAACTTATTCACCAAGTTTAACTACCTTGCACCATCACTCGGAGCTCCATGTGTGATGCAGGAGCATCACTCCAAGCCAGCTATGCGCCAGCCAGCTAGCACATCAAAGCACGCATTTGATGGAGGAGAGAGGCACAATCCTCTCACTTTCAAATTTTGAATTTTGAAATTGTATTAAATGATTGTAAGGTTGGTAGAGCCAAAAAGCCATGCATATGCACAATATTTAGTAAAGGTTGCCTTAAATAGGTTGTAAGGATGAGATCTAGATCCGATTCGGACTAGGCAGCCCATTCAATGTAAATTCAATGTAATTGAATAGAGTAGGTAGCTTGGAGGGAAGAGATCAGAGAGCCCCTCATGTAAAATATCATTAGCATCTTATTTTGGGTTGTTTGAGTTGAGTTGTGAGTTAGTTTTAGAAGGAGAGAAGAGAGCCGAGACTCTGTTGTAGTCCAAGCTCGAACACATTGTAATCACGTATTCTTGATTAATACAAACAGAGAAGTTTTTTCTGCATGTTGTTGTCCACATGTTTATGAGTTCATGAATGAATGTCTTTATGTGTTAATGATATGTTGTAGATGTATGTTAGGTATGCATTTGCAGGGATAGACAGAATTTACTTTCTATGAGTTCTTTTATTCCAGTTTTGGGTTCTTTGAGGCTTCATGCAAGAGGTTGCATGATAGAATATTGCGGCTTCTGTAAGCCAGTGCAAGGAGTGCACTTCTGAATTCTGCAGATTCAGATAAAGACGTGCTAGGAGGGGGCACTAGCTGAAGTCACTGACTCAAGGATAATCCTCAAGGTTGTTGAATACCTTGGAGGTAACACTATGCAGAAGAGAGCACAAGGCAGACCCGAATCATTGAGGGATTCTGTAGAAGCTCTGCCAGGAGGGCATTGAGAAGGTACATAGAAGGCACAAAGAAGACATAATTTATGAGAATTCTATAAGACTCTACCAAGAGGGAATTGAGTGAATGCATAGGATGCATTAGGAGAAGAACTCTATTTGAGTTCAGTGAGAATACAGAGTCACTGAGGATTCTACGGAAGCTCTACCAGGAGGGCATTGAGAAAGTGCAAGTGTGCACAGAAGGAATTCTATTTTGAGTTCTAAGGAAAGAGAAGAGTCAAGGGAAGACCTTCATAGGGTTACTAAACACCCAATAGGCTCAACAAGGAGTGCTTGAGCACAAGTTTCCAGAGGGCACTTACATCCCTTCAAGGAGAGAAAGGGACAGAGACCCTTTGAGGTCAGAGCCACAACCAAGCTCAGGATAGATAGCACAATCATGTGCAAGGACCCTGCAATAGGTTGCAGAGGCCAAGAAACCCTTTGAGGTTTTAGAGATAAAGAAAGATCAGGAGGAAAAGTGCCTTTGCGCCCAAAGCGATAGCTGCAAGGAGTGAATAAGATTGAGAAACCCTTTGGAGGGTTAAGAGTGTGAAAATATCAGGAGGGATAGTGTCTTCAGAATGCAGGAATGAGCCAAGGATACATGCTTCACAACAGGAGAAAAGGCTGAGACCTTTGAAGCGTTTGAAGTCTTCCAAGTTCAGGAAGAAGTGCAAGCTCAGGAGGGAGCACATCTGTCGTTAGATCAGCTGGAGAGGAAGAGATCTAGATCGTCGAGTTTCATGTCCAGGGAGCAACAGAAGAGTGGGCAAGAGAAGGAGATCTGAGTCGTCAGATCTGGGTGCATGTATCGATAGCCATCGGATCCAGGAGAAGATGTGTGAGGTTTAACCCCCATATGTGAAGAAGGGAAAAAAAGGCCTATTTCAGCATTTCGGCTACCGGGAGATACAAAGGGAAAGAGTCAGGACTCTTGACCCACAAAATCCCAAAAGGATCATGACCATCCAATAAGAGGACACGTGGCGAGCGGTCGAGGTTTCGGGGAATTCCCCGAAAGGAGGATTTTGGCATTTCAGCTACCGGGAATGCAAAGTGTAAGAGTTCGGAACTCTTGACCTATGAAATCCCAAAAAGACACAAGTCCTTGGATCAAGAGAGGCTATGAGCCGTTGATCCCAGTAGTGGAGCAGAAGACTGATGTTTTCGGGTTCAGTACTTTGGTATTTCGGATACCGAGAGCTCGAAGGGGCAAGGAGTTGTTGCAGCCGAGATCGCGAAGTCCCGAAACACGAAAACCTGAAAGCAAATGGAGGAGTAGCATGGTCATAGGATAGGGTCACATATTTTGGCATTTCAGGATTCAACTTTTTGAAAATCCCAAGGACAAGAGGTCGGGGGCGCTTTGCACTGGAAATCCCTGAAGTCGCGAAACGCGACATATCTTTGGAGTGGGGTTGTGGTCACACATTCGACATTTCAGGATTCGTCTTTTTGGCCATCCCAAGGAAAAGAAGTCGGGAACTTTAGCGCTGGAAACCCCGAAGTCCCGAAAGAAACATATCTTTGGAGTGGGGTTGCGGTCACACATTTCGGAAGTTCGGGATTCAACTTTTAGGAAATCTCAGGGACAGAAGATGGGAACTTGACATTGAAAGTCCCAAAGTCGTGAAACGTGACATGCCTTTGCAATTAGGGCTATGGTCACGAGGGAAGGTGGTTATATGGAATGAGGATTGGCCAAGGGCTAATCGTTGATTAAGCCATTTCGGCATTTTGGAGTTCAGAGAATCGAAGAGTCTGAGAAACTCGATGCCAGGGTTTGCGAAATCATGAAACCTGAAGCACTTTTTTGGAAAAAGGTCGCGGTCGTGTCTAGAGGCCATGTGCAGGTGAAAACTTGTGTCTGGTGCATGTTTGTGCAGGTGGGTTTTTCGGGAAAGGACATGTGGATTGGGTTCATTGGATTGCAGTGAAGGCCCAAAAGAACCATTTCGGTTCTGCGGATCCGAAGGGAGATCGATCCTGTAGCGGATTCTTGCCTGAGGGTCGGTGGGGTCTGCGGCAGTGTGGTATTAGAGCCACTTCCTGTCTATAGACTGCAGATGGAGGGAGGTAGAGTAGATAAAGAGGAGAGCAATAGATTTTCTATTTGCATATCACAGACAAGAGGAGGATTGTGAAGGGATACAGTCTGATACCATCAAGTGGCATCGGTGCTTGTTTCTGTCGGTATATTGTAGGAAGAGGGAGACAGAAGGAAAAGAGGAATACAAAGTGTTGAAGCTCTGTGGTGATTGTTACAAGACGCAACAGTCAATAGACAGTCAGGTGGACTATAGGAGAAGCTGGAAGCACTCACGGTTGTAGAGTGACAACAACGAGTTTGCCAAGAGGGAAGATAGGAACAAGAAAATGGCTACTCAAGGCCATGGATGCGGTGGAAAGAAGAACCACCAGCAGTAGAGTAAAGTTGTGATGGATAAAGAACTCGTTGAGATTAGAGCGAGGATGGAGGAGCTTGCATTTCAGATGCAACAAGATGAAAAATCACAATGGGTATATGAATGGCCCATGAAAATGAAAGCAAAGTGACCAGTCAAGAAATTGTTGGCCAAAAGGAAGCAAAGACTGTTAAGAGGATGGTTGAGGCATGCTGAAAGCCTCAGAGATGAAGATGAAATGGTTCACATCTGTGAGCCATAAGTTGGGAGAAATCTCAATGATGATGAGGAGAAGGGATCACTGGAAGATCTCAGAGACTACCAGACAGGTAGTGAGGAATTTTCAATTTTCCAGGAGGGCAATAAGAAGAGGTCATAGGATGATCTCAAAGACTGCCAGGAGGGTAGAGAGGAAATCCCAAATTGCCAGGTGGGAAGGGGAAAAGAAGTGAGACTGTTTGAAAGTATCGAGAGCTAAGAAGTGAGTTCATGTCAGCAGGGAGTGTTGATGGAGATGGGATCGATTGATCTCATAGAATGCCAGGTGGGAAGTAGAAAAATCCCATGTTGCCAGGTGGGCAAAGGAGAGCAGATGAGATTGATTGAAAGTCTCATGAACTCGGGGGTGATTTCAGATCAGTGAGAGGAGTTGATAGAGAAGGACAATCAAGAGAGAATTCTGATGATTGGAGGGATAAAGGTACTCCTACCATATAACCCAGTGGAGGTCAACATGTGTGTTGTCGATGCAGCAACAACAAAAATACAACCAGCTGTGACTGTCGAAGAGATGGAGCATATATCATAGGCTTCCCAAGTAGAGGAAAAGGAGAATTCAGAAGAATGGCTCGAAATTTTCACCAGAAAGTTGAAGGGGAGACAGTTGTAGCACTGAACTTGACAGCAAGAAAAGAAAAAGAGCATGCAACTAAGATGATCACTCCATAGGAGAAGGAGTTGGAGATGCTGGAGGATTGGTTGAACCATCTAGAGCTAGTAGATGACTACCATGAGAAGACAATCATACATATGTTAGCAGAGGAGCATTCTGAAAAATCGCTCAGAAATTTCAACCAGGGAGATAAACAGATGATGACTGCAATGCTGAGGCATGTAGCAACAGGTGAAGGAGAATTCCAGTCTGAGGAACAACCGGAGGAAGCTAGAGATATTCCAACAGGATAGTCGACAGTCAAGCTACCAGAAGAGGAAGCTGAGAAGAGACTCAGTGATGAAACTACAGAAGAAAAGTCTATAGTAGAGTGGCCAACTAGTGCCATAGAAGAGGAAAACAACATGGGGGATCATGATGATCTACCCACCAATAAGGAGGAAGTGCAGCCGAGAAGACTGGATAAGGAGAGCCAACCACTGGAGCAACTGGATATGATAATTGAGGAGATCAGAAGGTTGATGATCCGATCAACAGAAGAATTTAGCAAATGGACGATGAGCAGAGGAGAACCTGCCATAGCAACGGGGTAGCAACAACAGCAGCAACAGTGAAGCAATGGAGTGGATGGATAGCTCCAAAGAACTGTTTGGGATACAGGTGGATTTCAACAACGATGCTGGGAATCTCATGAGCATGAGCTCATGAATTTTTCATAGCATAGGAGTATGATGCAAGATCATCTCTCCAAGCCAGTTATGCGCCAGCTAGCCAGCACATCAAAGTGAGAATTCAATGGAGGAGAGAGGCGCAACCCTCTCACTTTCAAATTTTGAAATTTGAAATTGTATTAAATGATTGTAAGGCTGGTAGATCCAAAAATCCATGCATATGCGCGGGCTTTAGTAAAGGTTGCCTTAAATAGGTTGTAAGGCTGAGATCTAGATCTGATTGGGACTAGACAACCCATTCAATGTAAATTCAATGTAATTGAATAGAGTAGGTAGCTTGGAGGGAAGATCTCAAAGAGCCCCTCATGTAAAATATCTTTAGCATCTTATTTTGGGTTGGTTGAGTTGAGTTGTGAGTTAGTTTTAGAATGAGAGAAGAGAGTCGAGCCTCTATTGCAGTCCAAGCTTGAACAAATTATAATCAAGCATTCTTGATGAATACAAACAGAGCAGGTTTTCTTGCATGTTGTTGTTCACATGTTTATGAGTTCATGAATGAATGTCTTTATGTGTTGATGATATGTTGTAGATGTATGTTAGGTATGCATTTGCAAGGATAGACATAATTTACTATCTATGACTTATTTGATTCTAGGTTTGGGTTCTTTGAGGCTTCATGCAAGAGGTTGCATGACACAATACTGCGGGTTCTGTAAGCCAGTGCAAGGAGTGCACTTCTGAATTCTGTGGATTCAAAAAAATATGTTCCAGGAGGGCACACTAGCTGAAGTCACTGACTCAAGGATAATCCTCAAGGTTGTTGAATAACTTGGAGGTAAATACTGTGCAAAAGAGAGAACAGGACAAACAAGAATCATTGAGGGATTATGTAGAAGCTCTGCCAGGAGGGCATTGAGCAGGTGCATAGAAGGCACAGAGAAGACAAAATTTTTGATAATTATGTAAGACTCTGCCAAGAGGGCATTGAGCGAATGCATAGGATGCATTAGGGGAAGAACTCTATTTGAGTTCAGTGACAAGACAGAGTCACTGAGGATTCTGTGGAAGCTTTGCCAGGAGGGCATTGAGCAAGTGCAAGTGTGTACAAAAGGAATTCTATTTTGAGTTCTAAGGAAAGAGAAGCATCAAGGGAAGACCTTCACAAGGTTACTGAACACCCAATAGGCTCAACAAGGAGTGCTTGAGCACAATTTTCCAGAGGGAATTTACATCCCTTCAAGGAGAGAAAGGGACAGAGACCCTTTGAGGTCAGAGCCATAGCCAAGCTCAGGACAGATAGCACAATTGTGTGCAGGGACTCTGTAAGAGGTTGTAGAGGCCAAGAAACCCTTTGAGGTTTCATAGATAAAGAAATATCGGGAGGTAAAGTGCCTTTGCACATAGAGCGATAGCTACAAGGAGTGTAGAAGATTGAGAAACCCTTTTGAGGGTTCGGAGTGTGAAAAGATCAAGAGGGACAGTGTCTTCAGAATGCAGGCAGGAGTTGAGGATACAGGCTTCACAGTAGGAGCAAAGGCTGAGACTTTTAAAGCGTTTGAAGTCTTCCAAGTTTAGGAAGAAGCGCAAGATCAGGAGGTAGCACAGTTGTCGTTAGATCAGCTAGAGAGGATGAGATTTGGACCATCAAGTTTCACGTCTAGGTAGAAGTAGAAGAGTGCGCAGAAGAAAGAGATATGGGCCGTCAAATTTGGGTGCATGGACCGATAGCCATCAAATCCAGGAGAGGTTGCACGAGGTTTAACCCTTGTATGTGAAGAAGGGAATCAAAGGCCTATTTCGACATTTTGGCTACCGAGAAATACAAAGGGCAAGAGTCGGGACTCTTGACCCACAAAATCCCAAAAGGATCATGACCATCCAACAGGAGGACACGTGGCGAGTGATCGAGGTTTCAGGGAAATCCCCGAAAGGAGGATTTCGGCATTTCGGCTACTGGGAATGCAAAAGGGTAAGAGTTTGAAACTCTTGACCAGTGAAATCCTGAAAGGACACAAGCCATCAGATCAAGAGAAGCTATGAGTTGTTGATCCCAGCAGTGAAGCGAAAGACCGACGTTTCGGGGTTCGGTACTTCGGTATTTCGGATACCGGGAGCTCGAAGGGGAAAGGAGTTGTTGCAGCCGAGATCGTGAAGTTCCAAAATGTGGAAACCTGAAAGCAGATGGAGGAGTAGCATGGTCACAGGATAGGGTCACATATTTCGGCATTTTGTGATTCAGATTTTCAGCAATCCCAAGGACAAGAGGTCGGGGGCACTTTACTCTTGAAATACATGAAGTGGGGCAACACGACATATCTTTGGAGTGGGGCTGCGGTCAAACATTTCGAGATTTTGGGATTTGAATTTTCGGTCATCCTGAGGACAAGAAGCCAGGCACTTCGACGTTGGAAACCCTGAAGTCTCGAAAGCAACATATCTTTGGAGTGGGGCTGTGGTCACACATTTCGAAAGTTCGGGATTCGGCTTTTTGGCAATCCCGAGAATAAGAAGCCGGGTACTTGACATCGAAAGTCCCTAAGTCGCGAAATGCAACGTGCCTTCGAAATTAGGGTTGCGATCACTAGGGAAGGTGGTTACATGGAATGAGGATTGGCCAAGGGATAATCGTTGATTGAGCCATTTTGGCATTTCGGAGTTCGAGGAATCGAAGAGTCAGAGAAACTCGATGCCAGGGTTCGTGAAATCGTGAAACCCGAAGCCCTTTTTCGGAAAAAGGTTGCGGTCGTGTCTGGAGGCCATGTGCAAGTGAAATCTCACACCTAGTGCATGTTTGTGTAGGTGGCGTTTTTAGGAAAGGACCTGTGGATCGGGTTCGTTGGGTTGCAGTGAAGGCCCGAAAGAACCATTTCGGTTCTACGGATCCGAAGGGAGATCGATCCTGTAGCAGATTCTGGCCTGAGGGTCGGTGGGGTCTGTGGCAATGTGGAACGACACACAAAGCTGACACGTGGCCTAATGAAGTGGGTGACATGTGTCTCATTCTAACTTCATTTCTATCTTACAAAGTTCCTTAACTAACTGACACGAGGCACACGTCCCATGTGTCCATGTCATCTTTAGTGATGTCAGCAGACCACGTCAATTTAGGACTTCAGGCTTTAGGAGATTTCACCTTAGCATACCCCATTTCTCCCGAACGCCAAACTCCTGAACTTTCTTACCTTCCACTCTTGGCTTGACCCTACGATTTTGATCTGTCATTGGTCCAATCCAATGGTAAACACTTTTCCCATGGGTATATGATGTAGATCCTCTTCGGGACTTCATAACTTCGGGCTTCGACCCTTTCTTCTCTATCACACATAAAATTCACCGAAGTCATGAAGTTCGAAGTACTTAGGGGTTAATCCTCATTTTTCTTCCTTTGTAGATTATGCAAGTTGGTGTCATCAGATGAAGGAAGAATAATACTTCGAAATGTATTTGAGTTCCATGTCCTTCCTTGACTGATCTATGCATGCATTGACTTTGGTTACATACATAATTTCATGTATAGGTTCTTAGAGCTCTATTTACAATAAGAGGTCATGGATTTTTTGGTCTATGGTACTCCAACTGTAATACTTTGAACAAGATCGATTGAATACAAAGGTTGGTTTTGTAAGATACTTTGAATTCATCACTATTTTTATGTGGAAATCAAGAATGTATTCAAACTATTATTTGTTTATCTATTTTTACATGTTATCAAATTGATAAGAACCCATCGAAGTTCATTCCTTATCACACCATGTCTCTACAGTGATTGTTATGTACAGATTTGAATAGAACCTAAAAATATATAT
>SNQJ01S0073830.1:15155-33625 GCA_010110895.2 Picea sitchensis | reverse complement strand
CACTACAAACTTGTGGGGTGAGGAGATTTGATTTATAAAAGGTCTCATAATTATTAAATATGAAAAATGAGGGGAATAATGACTCTTCTTGGATGTAGGACCCACTCTTAGTCTTAAGATAACTCAAACTGATACACTTTTCAGTATGAGAATATTGGTTTAGTGAACCTTGAAGACTACTAGTCACCCTTCCAATACAACTCATATGACCAAACTTTGATGAAAAGAATGATTTGAGAGGATGAATTTCTAGGATCTAACATCTGGCTCCAAATGGGATGGAAAATTCCCTGTGAGGTTTCCAAGAACTTAGCAGTTCCAGTCGCCTTTTCTATGGGGCTATGGAGTCATCGGGCCTATGCAACCAATCCCTTGCAAAACTTCAAGATTTTATATTCGCTTTTGTCATACTCTGATATAGTGAAAACAAAACTGATTATTCATTGAAAACTGAAAACCAATGCTCAACTACTAAGTTTATTCATGTACACTCCTACTCTAATCAATTGTACTTCTTGTTGATCAAGTGAAATCATGCTTCCAATGAAGCCATACAAGTAAACTCATGATTGAAAGGCTTCTTTTTATGCCACTAATTAGAATATAATAATAAAATCATAATAGTGACCACAAAAACGCTTTCAGGAGATCATACTCACTAACAAATGTAAGTGATATGATAAAATTGGAAAACTTAAGAGAGTCTAAGAGATAAGACTCAAGTAAGGCTGCCATGGGATCTTCAAAACTGTGATCACCATCATACAGATTCAAAAAATTTGACTACTCATGTATGTCTTCCCCTTTGTTATATTCCTATGACTCATATCCATCACTATGATGTGGTGGCCCATTACAACTGACAATTTCTGAGAGAAAATAAGAGATATGTTCTTGATCTTCTACATCACTATCTCCATAATGATCAAAAGAAAGATGAGTCTTTAAAAATGTATCATGAGATAACTCTTAATTACTCTCCCCAACAATGATATCCTTAAAACATGTATCAAAACTAAGGAGATTTTTATTGGAATTTTGAACAACAGACTCATAACTATCATCAACCATAGCATAATTACATTGTTGATTTTATTCTTGCTGAAAAGTAGAACTAGATGATATTCCATTAGTCAAAAACCCTTCATAAAATTTAAAATATTCCTCATGATCACTATATTTATCAAATATGGGAACATCAGGATAAAATCCTAATTGCAAAGATGAATATTTCTGCATATAATCATCTACAATATGATTTTGAAACATATTTTAAATAACATCACCTTCTTACTCATCATCATCATCCTTTCCATCAAAATTTGTAACAAAAGGTACATAAGGATAAATATAGTCTTTTTGATGTTCCTCAAAAATGGATGATCTATGAAAATCCAGTTCCTCATGGATGTTGCAATTTCCCTTCGTCTGCAAATATGAAAATTGTGGGCTACCCTTACTTATTTCAATTGGCATTTGACCAAAATATAGTTTAACATGTCCATTTGTAGCTAAAGAAACCAACTCCTCAAATTCATAACAATCAGAATTAATGATAATAAGATAACCTTCAACTTCTTCACTATTCATTTCTAGTTCATGGTCATGTGAAAGCATATCATCTTGAAGATCATTAGAGAGTTGTTGCAGATTTAGAGGGAGAAATCCTTCTCTATCTATAACTTCAATTCCATTATGCAATTCATATTTCTCACAACAATTTTCAAATAAAAACTCATTTGAAGTGTACCTTTTGCAATGCTCATTAAATACTCTGTGAAACTCTTTCAAAGATGAAATACTAGAAGGAGGTAATGATAAATAACACTTACATGCATCACCATCCAATGAATTCATAAACATCTTCATGTGAACATCCTTATGTTGTATATCTAGTAGATCCATGCACTCATGAAACTTGATGAGGTGTTATGCAAGATTGTCTTCTTTCCGCTCTCTGGAGATAGGAAGAAAATCTCCCCATTCTCTCAAATGAGGTACTAGATGTGGGAAACTAGGAACTGCAGACAAGTTGAGAGGTGCAAACCTATGATCCAAAAGAGTAGAAAATTCCTTTGGCATTTTAATATTGTGGATTCGCCACTGAATTCATCCTTCATGGAGTCACCAGATAGAATATTACAACCAATATGATTCCCGGGCTTTGTCTATCATCAAAAGCTAGAACTATGTCGTCTCCCAGGGAATCTTGCTTCAAACTCCTTTCCTCGACAATGACACCAATTTGTTATCCCTCCGAGAGTCACTCTACGTTGTAAATCAAGTGAGTTTGGTAACTTAATCAAATGTGTAAATAAGGGTATAAATTGGATCAAATTGAATGACTTGAGATGATCGCACTCACTCTGGACACATATGAATACACTCAGACATATAAGGATTTCAACTATAATTGTTCATAAGGTTTATATAAATATGTAAATGATGAAGAATACTTATTATACCAGCAGAAACATACATACAGAAGCATACATGAATGTCCAGCTATAACAGGCAAGAGTACTTGCAATTCTAGTTTATCAATGCCAAGATAAGATGGCAGTTATCAGTCATTAGATAAACATGGAAAACATGAATATAATATTCACCCATAGGTACAAAAAAGAAAGAAGATGAAGGTCTGGACATCTAAAAAAAAAGAAGCTTATATTTCAATATGCATTCAAAAGTCTTTTACAAAGGAGTCTCTCCATGTCCTCCCAATAGAACCCATCTCCTTAGCTCCTCTCTTGGGTCCTCTTTATAGATATTACATGCTCATCTAGATCCAAAATATTTGTATCTCATAACCTCTTCACCTATCTTTATTTTGTTGAAAAAATCCAACTCTAATCTAAATTTGTGAGGTGGCTGGAAAATACAAACTGTCAAATTTCTAGAAAATGATGCTCAAAGATTGACCTATATCTCCCGAATACAAACCATTGTTGGAAAACTGAGAGGGGTTTTTGAATAAGAGCTTGCTCTTGTGAAAAAAATATCTCGCTTTCCAAAAATATCTTTCCATCTCATTGGAATATATCTCCAAAAAAGATGACTAAAACATGAAAACACAGATTTCCAAAATCTAGTCATATTCCTACAATCTAGGATTTGATCCCTAGAATGTTTCCATTGAGGAAACGAAGTGCCACCTGCATGATTTGATGGGGGGTGATATTATATTCAAATATATGTGTCCACCATGACCCAAAAACCTCTTTCCAAGTCGAATTTGTACCAAAACTCATTTATGTTGAAAGTTTGAAGAGTAGGTAGCGCAATACACAGGAAAAACACAATTTGCGCTACAAAATTTTGTAGGTGACTATTTTGAAAGTTAATTGAAGGATTGAAGTGGTCTCTTAACACCATATGACATAATAAAACATTCAAATACCCTCAATAAATATGAATCTTACCATCAAACCTCACTTATACCTCCTGTGCAAGAAATAAGAGTTTACCATATCAAATGCAGCTCAAGTGCATTGGAAAAGCACACAACCTTTCTGAAAAACTCATACATAGATGTCTGATGTTTTAGGAACTCGAGTAAAAGCTTCTTCAACACCTCTAACATATCCATATTCATCGTTGACTTGCTGACCAATCAAAACTTGATGTAACAAAACAGAATATGCATGGTATGTAGATTACTGTGAATTAATAGCTTGCTAGGATCCTCATATGCCAATACACACTTCTGGAAATATTATGAACTTGTACCTTCATAAGGACACTCCAAATACATTATTTATATACTTCTTGAACAAAAATTATCACTTGTGATGAGGAAGGAAGCAAAAATGTTTTTTCAAAAATCCGAGAGAAAAATTCTAGCTAGTAAGAAGACCATGATATAATAGGTACATCATTAAGCCATGTAAGTTGATAATTTGACTTCAAAATGTATGTAATCTCATGACCATTAAATTACACCATCAATCATCACCCAAAAATATTAAGAATAAATCATCTTTGATCAAAACTCGTTCATGTGGAAAACATAAGAGTTTGTAGCATAGATAGTGTAAAAAAGGTAGTTTGTGTTACAAACTTGTGAGGTGAGGAGATTTGATTTAGACAAGGTCTCATAATGATTAAACATGAAAAATTAGGGGAATAATCACTCTTCTTGGATGTACGACCCACTCTTAGGCTTAAGATAACTCAAACTGATACACTTTTCAATATGAGAATATTGGTTTAGTGAACCTTGAAGACTACTAGTCACCCTTCCAATACAACTCATATGACCAAACTTTGGTGAAAAGAATGATTTGAGAGGATGACTTTCTAGGAGCTAAGAGGTGTCATGGATATATTTAGTTCCCTTTCAACTATCAATTGCTTTGACGGTAGAACCCTTTTATATATATATGCATGGCTCTTTTTTCTTTCATTGAGAACAACATCGGATTGAAGTTTAAGAGAAATATCAAGNGAGCTAAGAGGTGTCATGGATATATTTAGTTCCCTTTCAACTATCAATTGCTTTGACGGTAGAACCCTTTTATATATATATGCATGGCTCTTTTTTCTTTCATTGAGAACAACATCGGATTGAAGTTTAAGAGAAATATCAAGTTCATAGGATAGATTCCATATAATCTTCCTTATATATAAGATGATACGATTCAACTTCTCTTTGATCTTGTCATATTCTCCTTTATGGAGGTGTTTTTTTTATCTTCGTTGATGATAACAATTGGCGATTTTGATAACAATTTTGGTAACTAGCGAAAGTTTAGGGTTTAAGATCATAATGAAAATATCCACATTGGTGCATATAGAGAAAGTTTACGGTTTAAGATCATAATGAAAATAGCCATGTTGGTGCATATAAGAAAGAGATTGAAATAATTGAAAGCACCACTTATGTATGGGAACACTTAAACCAAGTCCTGTCATTTGAAATAATTTCTCAATCGACGTCGCTCAACTAAATTCCCTTTTACTCCTGTCTTTGCTTGGAAGACCCTAAATTTGGAATCCAAGGGTTTGAGTTTGTATTGGTGACTTTACCAAATTATTTAGGATCGACGTAGCCTCCTTTTTTTTTTTTGCGGTTCTCTTCTACACAAAATTTCTGAAAACTACTCGTTGGACTTTCTGAAAAACTAATCAGCATAGTTTCTACCAAATTCATTGATGACACCGTTGTACTCTCTATTAAGTTTGTCAATGAATTCGCCAGACTTATTATTAAGTTTTCCAAAGAAATTCAGAGTTGTCTCAAGTACTCTTACAATGAGATTCAAAGAAATTCTAATCAACGACATCAATGGGATCGACGCACTTCTTATCAAAACCTTTGATGGATTCATAGTAGTTCCTTTTACAACCTTTGATGGCCTCGGAGCAGTTTCTTTCAAAACCTCTGATATCTTTGGAGAAGATAATTCAAAGGAGTTTAATTTAAATAATTTATATTTAATTAGAATCCAAATTATTTAAATTTAACTTTATGATTAAACAAGCTGATGTAACCTCCTTATAATCCATCTCCTACACAAATAATTTAAATTTAATATATCATGTCTTAAAATAGTTTGTGTAAAATTAACCTTTAACCCAAAGTGGCCAAAGTAGACCTAGGCTAACACCATTGAAGGAGGATTCAAATACTCATACCTTGCCCATACGATGTTGAATTTGAGTGTCACTTGTTGCACCATGAAGAGTGTGGGGAAGTGTTTTAAGCAATTCAACTAACCATGCCATTCAAACATCTCATTTGAATAAAAATCAATGCGACCAGTTTGGGTGAGAAACCCTGGGCTATCTGTTCTAGTACTTCTGGGGTCATATTTTGATTTGTGAGTTACATTAGAATCGTAACGATGGAAATCATATGAATATATTGTTCCAGGGATGAAAAATTCAATTTGACGGATACCAAAAAATGTGCTTAAAGGCATTTTTTAACGAAAGTTCAGGTCCCACATTCATTGATGCTTCATTCAAAATTGATTACATGGGTTCCTATGTCATCCATTATGTACAAGGACTTAGGTCATCTATTGGAACTATAGTTATGCATTAGTAGCATGAAATTATACATCCGCCAAAACAACCAATTGACATTTGAAGCACTTAGGACCGTATAGGAGCCAAGAGGACATGATTTATTCCAAAGCGTAGTTCAGAGACAATAAAAGATCAAAAGATGACGCGGTACCCATATGATTCTAAATTTCACTTTAATAATAAATATTTTTTCATAAATTCAGGAAACATAAAGCAAACAAGTTAGTAGCATTGTGTGAAGAAAGCCACTGGTGACACTGCAAACTTGATTACGAGTGTGATTTGTAGTGGGTCAAGCATGGTAGGATATTAGTGACCAACAATCTAAATAGGTGTGGAGATATTAGTCACTAAAAATGTTAGGAGACTGACTGATGACGCGACAAGGGTCTGAGTTGGAGGAGGAAAAGATAAACCTCAAGATGAAAGTGGTTGTGCTAACGTGATCAACATTGAAGAGAGGGAGAGGATCATCCTTGATGCACTCGATAATGACAAGGGGTTAAAATCCTTTTTTTGATGCATTAGCAATAGGAGAGGGAAACACCTCAATGGGTAGCGTGTTGAGGAAGAAGAGGTGACCCTCGTCGATAAGAAATGTAATGAAGAAAAAGGGAGGGAATGTTGTCGTTATGTGATGCATCATTACAAGTGAAAGAGATTTAGTTAGTGAAAGGTGTGTGCACGTGGCTATGGTAATCATGTGAACATTACTAATGAATCATTGTTTATCGAGCACACCTCGCCGGTGATAAGAACATGTGTAGTGAGGTTTAGCGGAGCGTGTCAACACATAAGCCAATTTCTGAGTAAGGAGGCCTATGTATAGGTGAGGAAATCAATGGTGCATTGATGAAATGATGGAATAAGGATGTGTGCATCCATACACTATGTATCATCGCAGGACAAGGGAAGTCACCGAAAGGTAGAGGTGACCTGAGAAGGAATTGAAAATAGTAAGGTGGGAAAAGCGAGAGGAATTTTTTTTGCATAGTCATTTACACGAGAGAGAGAGAGAGAGAGAGAGAGAGAGAGAGATAGAGAGAGAGCAGGGGTCCTGGTCGGAAGAATTAGAGGGGGGACCAATTTCTTGTCTTAGAGAGATGCTTAGACAAGAAAATTGGGAGCTTGTTGTGCGCATGCAACAGTAAGATAGGGGACTTTTTATATATCCTAGGGCATGTGGAAGTGAACTTCCATATACATGTGTTTTTTAATGCAATGCTACTGAAAGGAGTACCAACAAGGATTAAAAGGGTGTCCAACCACATTAAATTGCATGTATTGCTTGTGTAGTCTTCTCATACTACAATTTTACTTGCTAAATGGTAGATTATTGTGTTATTTATAGACGTTGAAATATATCTCTAGCCTAAAAATAATGCTCTAAAATTTGGGCTCAATAAAGTGCTATGATACCACATATGGTGTTCTTTATTAGTAAATTGGATGATGTAGAGCATAAATAATAGATTTTACACATATTTATTGTTAAAATGACAAATTGAATCCATAATAGCCAAATAAAGAACCAAAGTACCACAAAATGTTATACCTTTATTAATGAGAGAAATGTCCACTTGCCTCTTTGAGGGGGAAACCTCCAATTAAGAATATCACTAATCATAATATAGTTCACAAGACATCTCATTACGTTTCTTATACTTATTTATATAGTTCTATCTACCTCCTAGGAACATTCCAGAGAAGGAACTTTCTAGTAGGAAAAACCTTCTAGTAATCCTTCTCACAATTATTTCTTTCACATTACTACATGGGATTTATTTACTAGAGATGTCATCCATACATAGAAACTTATTTGTTTGATTAATGGGTTAGGGTAGGAACCTAACATATATGGTGATATTTTGTCTCCTATTATCGACTACAACTCCAACATTTCCATGGTGATGATTCATACCCCATGGAAATCTTAAAGATTATTGGAAAATACCTCCTCTATTTTGGTTCCAAGGTAGAGATTTTCCACCCTATGTGTTCACACAATGATGTTATTTCCCCAAAACTACACATCAGTCTATCGAAATATGTAGCACCACATATCACTCTATAATTTTCCCCAAACCTTAACTCTCCCAACCCTCACTCACATTCAATGACACCTTCAGAGGATGTGGTATCCAACACATGTTCAAAAATATTGTTAGATTCCAAACTAACACCACATTGTTACACTTCACCACAAATGATTTTTTATAAATTTGTATATATATTTGATCACGAGAAATGTCTACCCGATGAATAAGCTACATAATTATTATTGGTGAATACTAATGCTTTGTTGCAAATGGTCCCTTTTCACTCCCTCCAAACTAGTTATGTCTTTTCTAAGTCTATCTCTTTCTCTCTCACATCCAATGATATAGTGCAATAATATGAGAAACATGATATTCATTTTTTTTATACACTATACCCCTCATCTCATGCATCAAAGGGAACCTGTTATAGTGAAAAAGTAACCACGTTGTGACCAAATATCTGCCATTATTGAAATCATTATGTTGGAAAAAATAAGCAATGATACAATGGAAATCACCTTAAGGAAAGAGTAAAGAATGAAAAATAATTCCCCCCTAAATGTTATATGTGCTCTAGATCAATCAAATCCCCAAAGATAGCTCACATAGATGATTAAGATATACCCTCATCATTGGCATATTTTTTCCCCATATAAATACATCAACACCACGAAAATATCCACAATAATCATGTCACATTTTGAAATAGAATGACAATTGTAAAAGGAATCAAGCAACTCTATTAGTCACAAACTCAAACTACTAAGGGTCACTATCAGGTCGATTTCAAAAGGGATCATCCTAATATGAATGGGACACCCTTGGGACTCTTCTCCAAGAATATTCAAGCATGAAAAATATATAAACACAATCATTCAAAATGAGTTATTATCTTGGCTTGAAAACAAGGTTTTGTTGTCCATGTGACATCACATATCTTTGTTTGAAGGAATTGTTTCACTACTCATTTGTAGAAATATCCACTACTTCATCTACTCCGCTTTCTTGGGAGGATCTACAAGCACCATGAACACTTCAATTTAGAGAGAAAGAGAACAAAAGGTGATTGTAAGGATGAACCCAGTGAAGAGGATGTTGGAGGAGCCATTGATTCCCCATTTGTAAATCATCTCCTCATTCATTTAATATAATCTAGTTCTTACCCATTGTCATATTGACTTTATTGTGACTCTATTTTCTCCATTTGTTCTAGTTTATGAATGGTAACAGAGTCAATTTTTATATGTTTTGTGCTTGTAAGTTTTCCATTGGTTTTCATGACTTGTCAATGTATGTGTTATTTTTTTATGAGCAATTTCTTGGAGTACTCTAGAGATATAAATCCTCCCACCTCTTAATTGGTTGCAGAATCACAAGATATAGGTATATAAATAAATTCAAGTGTGAGGTATTCTCCTCCCCCCTTATTTTCTACCATACATTTCACTAGAGACATGTGCATAGGTATATTCCAATGAACTCTTTCTTTTGTTTTTATTACAAGGCTCTGACCACTTTACAAAAGAAGTTACCTCATAGCAATCTCCCCACAACACCTTGTGTTATTCCTTGATCATGTTGAATTAATTATTTTCTTGAGTTTTCTTATGGGACACCTTGGTAGGATGAATCTGAAGGATATAAGAGGATAATGGCATGGAATATATTTAATTCACCATTACACGTGATGGGTTGGATTTCCCTAAGGAATAAGTTTGTAGAGAAGATAAATGTACAAGCTTGTGTTGTGATTTCCTATAAATAAGGGATAACCTAGATGAACATGTATGATTGTGGCTCATGCTAGATGTTGGCTTAGATAATAGGTCTAGATATTTTGGTCATTTCAAGGAAATTCAATATGCATAGCCTCACCAATGCAAGATATGTAAAGGGAACCATATATTAATACATATAATTATTGTGTTGATATTTGATAATATATTTTGTAGGTTGGATGTATATGCTTTTATTTTGGATTGAAAAAAGCATGTAGAAGCAATATAGATTGCATAGAAATGGCTATGATATGTATGCATTCATTTTTTTATTGGAATAGGTATATACTAAAAGGATAATGTGTTAGAAGGATCTAAAATCGCATCAAAGGAATTATTGTACGAAGAAAGACGATTGAATACACTACAATTGGTGGATAAACCAACAAGTTGCATAGAAATGGTTATTATAGGAATGCATTCCTTTTGTGATTGGAATAGGTATATACTAAAAGGATAATGTGTTATAAGGATCTAAAATCACATCAAAGGAATTATGGTACGAAGAAAGATGATTGAATAAACTACAATTGGTGGATAAACCAACAAGTTGCATAGAAATGGCTATGATATGTATGCATTCATTTTGTGATTGGAATAGGTATATACTAAAAGCATAATGTGTTAGAAGGTTCTCAAATCACATCAAAGGAATTATGGTACGAAGAAATATGATTTAATACACTACAATTCATGGATAAACCAACAAGTAAATAAGTTAGACTTACTTTCATTTTATCCAACTAATGCAAATCATTGATGATGGGGATATAATTGCATGTATAGATAAGTATTTATGAGAGCCTTCAATATTGTCTCTACGAAAAAATCCTTCATAATTACATTATATCACGATTAGATAGAACTATAGATACATATTTGTTGACAAAAAATGAGATAACATGGTTTCAATGTTGGAACCTTGTTGGGCTACATGGACTTCACCAAGACTTGTGCTACGCCAAGGGGAAGGGTGCAATACCCTAGTTTTAAACATTAAATTATATTATGTAATGTCATAATTATATGTCTACAATTACATGTTTCAAGATAGGTGGGTTGAGTTGCAATGACATCACAACGTACATATATAGATACCTTGTAATAGTTTTAGGTTGGATACAAAGACAAAGGCCCAAATAATGAATGGTTATGAGTCCATGTTGTGATATTAGTTATGATGTTATGTTTTTGTTCCTAAGGTATGATAGTGTAGATATATTGTCATCGTGCACTTTAGTTTATGTTTAAATGTTATGAAGAAAAAGAGGAAACATAAGGTATATTACAAAAAAACATGAAAATGGTTAGCAAGGAGCACAAGGGGACTATGATCCCACAAGAGAGGAAGAGGAAAAGGAATCCACAGGTAAAACGTTCCTTTCCATATGTCTTTTGGATAATCCACCATCCTTTTTACCATGTTTTATTAAAAATATCACTAACCACTTTGACCATTTGTATGTCCGAAGGAAAATTGATTACATTCATGGAAGGGTATGTATGCATTATGTAACCAAAAGTAGAAATGTTCCTCTTGAATATTCCTATTACGTTATTACAAGCTTTTATCAAATGAAAATGGTGTAGTATCCCAAGTCTAAAAAGGATTCCCACGATTGCAGCCCATGCCAAGAATTCATGGGTTTGAGAGGATGTGTGGGTATACAATAGGTGAAATGTTTGGGTGGCATGTAGAAGATGGAAAATGATTGATCTAGTGTGGAATCCATGTTTGTAGAGTGAGAAGAGTGGAAGGGGATAAATAGAACCTTTTTACACATTGCATATATTGATTGTTGATTATATATGTGCCATAACCACCATATTAGATTAGTATCCCAAAGGGAAATCAACAACTTGGCATTCCTTTCCTACACCAAAGAATTTAATGCATAAACTTTCGAGTGAACTATGTAGAAGAGAAGGGAAACACTTTTGGTTTTCTTTTCAATTAAGAGGAGGGGTTCTATGGTTGATTAAATATTGGTGAGGTATATAGAGTACATTGTGGTATGGGATTGATTAAGTTGGGTGTATTGTGGATTGGACTGAATGAGAGATAGATCTTAATGGTTTTACTTTTCCATTGCAGTCTCATAACCCAACTTATGGGTGACATTTATTGTAGATGGATACAACTAGGCGTTGGATCACTCTTATACAAATGGTTTTGGTGGATAATCTTCTAAGGAATTATTTGTATTCATTTATATCTCTACTTGGTTGTCTCCATTTTACACATATAACCTTTATTTCTTAAATTGAGTTTAATATTTGAATAATGTACATGAAATATTTATGAATTATATAATATATTTGAAGTATATATTATTTAATTCATTTTCACATTAATTTACAGTACACGTTTATGGGTGTTATTGGAATCCCCACTATGAATTACTATCCCAATGGGTAATTGATGACAATGTTGATTACATTATAAGCACCCACTTCTACAAATAATTATCCATGAAGGTAACCTTGAATCATGACATACACCCTCTAGATGGAGTCTTTGTTCAAGGATTCAAATAAAGGTCCTAATTTGAGGTTTAAAACATCGAGGAAGGCTTTCCTTGCATAATAAATTCTTAAAGGATGTGATCCATGGTCTTTTTCTTTTAAGGATATACCTCCAAGGAACATAGGCCATAAATGGAGCCCTAAATTATGAGATGTATCCTCTAGTTATATTCTTTGGCATTAGAGTGGGTGAAGGGCCTAATTTCACGGTTTGGCATAGATGGGAAGGGTATCCTTAAGCAAGGAATGTCTGAAATGAAAGAAATTGCACCTTGAAGAACCCACCTCTAAGGGAAATTGGGGATGAACATTGCCTCAAACATGAGGCAATCCATATGGATAAAATCATTAGCGAAGAGTGGGATAAGGGCCTAATCCTAGCGTCTAGTGTTCAATGTAAGAATAAGCTCTACCAATATGCTTTCAAGATAAAATGTAGGTGCTTTCACCTTGAAGTACCTACCTTTAAGGGACATCAACCAAGAGGTTGGGCTAGGGCCATATATAAGCCCTCTAGATGGAATAAATAGCTCAAGAGTGGAACAATACTATAAATGTATGGTTTGGAACAGTAGGGAAGAGTATCTACTTCCATGTCATGCTTTAAGGCTAAAATTTAGGGGATTTCTCCTTCAAGTATCCACCTCTAAAGTAAATTATCCATGAAGGAAACCCAAAGTATGAGATAATCCCTATGGATGGAATATTTCACTAAGGAGTGGAACAAGGGCCTAATTCTTAGGTTCGGTGCACTAAGGAATGGTCTCCTCACACAAATAATGTTGTGATGCCTTACATATGGCCTCGATCAAAGATACACTTTCACCATGAGTGTGATATTTCCTTCAGTATGAAGTTGGCACAACAAGGATGAGAGTATGTCCTAAGACATCTTTAAGGGATCAAAACTACAGGCTTAGGCCTAAAAAACAACTTCTAGGGATTTTGGGCAATTCATTAGGCACTATACCATGAGACAAACCTTGTACAAGGAATATTTATCTCATGATGCAATATTATATGTATTCCATAGTTCATAGAACCGAGGAAGAGTCTACTCAACGCAAATACATACTTCAAAGAAAACAATAAGGGGTTCAGGTCATAAATGTTATTTCTATGGCTTAGGGAAAATGTGCATGACCTTAGATCATTATGCAAGCCCTTAGTAAGTAATATTTGGACCACATACAAAATATGCATTGGATTTAAGATTTGGGAAACCATGGATGCGTGTCTTTGATCAAGGCAACCTTCAAGGTTAAAAATTAAGGTTTATGGGGCCTCAAACCATGACATGGGTCTTCTAAATGAATATTTTTCCAATAAGTGTGTTACACATTATTTTCATCATCCCTATGATTGTTAATGATGTAAACTTATCTGTTGTCTTGAGAGGGGTCAGTATCCTGAATTCCTAAAGAAAGAAGGGAGAAGAACTTTTCCTCAGAGAAGTTGTGTTTTCCTCTGTAAAAACCCTATTTTGGAGGATTTTCGTGGGCTTCACCATAGCTAGGGTGCAGAAATGCCTGATTTCCGTAGGCTGCACTATAGTTAGGGTGTGAAGTTTCCACAGGTTACACTATATCTAGGTCGCGGTGGCCTTTGTACGTGGGAAAAATGAGCATTTTTCTCGATGCTTCTATGGTGAGGTGGCCTCCGAATGGTTTGGATCTTACTCACTTTCATGATTTAGTGGGATCATCCTAACCTCCTCACCTTATCCTCTTCAGCTTATAAAAGGAGAGGAACACTCATGGAGAAAGTTAGCTTGATTGAGTTGGATTGAGCTAGAACTTGACTGAGTTGAATTTGATTTGAGATTGTTATCCTGGTTATATTGGCTTTGAGCTTTGCTTTGTCAATATAGATTGTGAGTAGCTATCAAATCCATGGTCTCAGAATCCTTGGAGCAAGAAGTGTGTGGGAAGCAAGGAATCGTTGGAAGGAACCTTATGACATCAACGCATCTGGTTGTAATCTCTCTTCCTATTATTTAATATAATACTGTGGCATGCTTCTTTCCCATAGAATTATCTTTATTTTATTGCATAATTATTTGATCATATGCATAGGTTGTCATTGAATATATTCTCTCTGCTTTCACTTTGGTTGGTTTGTGTCTCACTGCAGGATCAATGTCACAAGAGCACCGGAGTGAAACAGGAACAACAAAGACGTAAGGAAGTGATATTCAAAGGTATGTCACTCATCCTTTCTTTGATGATAGATTCGATGATTAGAGCCTAGGGAAAGTGCCATGTCCTGTCTTGTTTTGTTCTAGATCTAGGTGGATCTAGGGAGATTAGTTTATGTTCGCATTTACCGATTTACCTAATAACAAAGTGGCATAAAATACAGGGCCTATGATATGCTTAATAACCAATTTTTATTTGTTGGGGGAAGTGGTGACCAATCTCATGGATTAATAAGTGGTTTGGAGGAAAAAGGAAATGATGGACTTAAACAAGCCAGTACTCTATGACTTCTTGATAATGGGCAATGACCCTAACCACAATAGCAACCTTGCTTATGCTATTTATGCTTTGTTATATGTAGTAATTATGTTTGTAAAATATATGCATCTACATAGTGTGTATTGTGGATATAGTTTTAGGGTTTTATAGTTGCATATAACATCTAAGCTATAACATGTACTCATTATATTGAGTATATGCATTATCTAAAGCTATTTTTTTGCAAGATAAAGTGCTAGTTAATATTTATACCTAATTTTAAATAAATACATCTTGTTTGTTATGTGAAGATAAAGTTCCTAATAATTAGTGGATATGGCTTATACATCACAACTTGATACTTGGAAACTAAATTATTTTCTAAACTTTTATAATATCTCAAAGTTTAAAGATAATTTTTAATATATAAAATAATTATTTATTAAAAAAATAAAATAAAATAAAATAAATTTTAAAAAAATTTAAATTTATAATTTTTATATAAAAAATATTTTTATTATCATTAATACAAAACATAATTTCTACACTATAACTCAATTATACAAAAGTTAAGTTTTTTTTTTTTTTATTTAATAATTATGTTTATATTTATTTCTACATAATAACAAAATTATCTAAACATTAATTTTTTAATTTTTTTTGATTAATAATAATGTTTATAAATATATTATGACCCAATGAATTTCATCTTTTAAGCTATGGTTTCTTGTGTACAAAACATAATTTCTACACTATAACTCAATTATACAAAAGTTAAGTTTTTTTTTTAATTTAATAATAATGTTTATATTTATTTCTACACAATAACAAAATTATCCAAACATTAATTGTTTTTAAATTTTTTGATTAATAATAATGTTTATAAATATATTATGACCCAATGAATTTCATCTTTTAAGCTATGGTTTCTTGTGCTTAAGTCTAAGGTAAATATGATAAGTCTAAGGTAAATATGAAAAGAAAACTAAACTTAAATCTATATGTATTACTATATTCTTTTAAAAATTCTTCTTAACAACAAGTTATAAATTCTTTTAAAATTTATAACTTGAAAACCATTCTTTCTTATTAAAATATTTTGATTAAAACGATAAAAATTCAAGATATCTTCTCTTTAATGGTTCAATTAATGAAAGCAAGTTTTAAATTTGAATAAAAAACGCATTATCCCAACATCTTCGTCCATTTCACGAACAAATTTGCAATTCATCTCTGAACAATTAAATGAAGATTGTGAAAATTATCGGCCTCTTGCTGTGGATTACCATGGTGCTATAGATTTGCTGATGTGGCATTGTTTCCAATTGTACGTTGGAAATGGATTTTTTGGGCAGTTGAGCTTTTTGAATTTGGCAATTAGTTAGTCAGTTATCAAAGCATAGTTTAAACGTAGTTTAAAATTTGGTGAAAAATGGTTAGCCAAAGCTGTTATCTGTTGTTCGTACTTTTAGCGGGATCATCTGGATAATTTATAATATGGATTTTTAGTTTCAACCAAATAAAAAGATAATTTAACACAGCCTTGGATTCTTCCCGAATTTGTATTCCGACCATTATTTTGAAAGACAAGCGACCATATATTTCGGCTAATATTTTGACGGCGATGCCAGTGGATCTGATAATAAGAAGCAGACGTTAGAATTAGAATGTTTATGACCGTTTGAAATGGAGGGGCAATATTTTGACGGAGATGCGAGGAGATGGCAATTGATCTGATAATAAAAAGCAGACGTTAGAATTAGAATGTTTATAACCGTTTGAAATGGAGAGAACATAAAACATGTGAGACAACCAACCTTGTAGTAGTTTCATTACATCTTCTATAATCTGAATTGGTTTTTTGGTTGTTCTTTTTCCTTTTTTGTTTGGTTTGTTTCAGCTTAGTCTGTATTAGCATGGCCAAGCATGTTAGTTGGTTTTTACAGTCCATTTTTTTTTACCTTAGTTTCGGTTGTAGTTGGTTTTACTAATTGATCTTTTTCTCATTTTTTTCTGATTGATTTTACTGGTTGTAATTGGTTTTCCTGGTTGATTTCTTTTCATTTTTTTTTATTTTTTTATTTGTGTTCGCATAGTTTACTGTACTGATTTTATTTTGTAGAAGAATATAGACAGAGGAGATTAAACCTATGTTCTCAGAGGAGGATCAATTGTTACAATGGGGATATGGCAATGAAAAGTGGAAACCATTGCTCAGCGAAATCGAAATTGTCTCATTAGAGATATCTCCTATAATGAACCAGGTCGCCATGAACCCCATCAATGCCATTTAAGGTCAGTAATCGTTACTCGTTGACGCTGTTTATTTTTAATATTCTTCATTGCTCTCTCGAGAGATTTTTTGAATAGCAATGCATGTTGATTTTCACGCTTGGTATTGCTTTGAATGGATGTGAAAGTCATAACAGTATTATGCATTTTATTTCAAGGTATGGATCAGTAGCAAGCATAGCATTTTATTAAGTGGTGCACATAAATCTATTTTGAGGCACGCCTAGTTAGTTTTGGGTTGCCTAGAAGTTATCTGCATGGCTTGTATAATTTTATTTTTTGGATTTTAGATCAGATGGTTAACAGTTTATGGATATGTAATTCAGAAGTTAGGAAAATGTTTGGGAAGTTATCTGTATAATTTTAATTTTTCGGTTTTATACAAAGATGAAATATGATTGATAGGTTATGTTTATGCAATTCAGTAGTAGAATATAATTTGATCATCTTATTAACCTTCTCTTTTGATCTTTTCATTCTTGTTGTAAACTTGGAGTCAAATTACATGCTTAGGTTTTGATCTTTTCATTCATATTTAGATTATAGGTTATAAACTTGGAATCAAATTACATGCTCATGTTTTGATTTACAGAAAACATGTGAGTACTGCTATATATATCAAGAAAAATATAAACATCCAAGATGTCTAGAAAAAATAGAACAAAACATTTGAGAAATCATTAAGAAATGATTACTCACTAAAATATCAAATCAGAGCATGAAAGGAATAGTTATAATTATGAATGAATCATCTATAAAAGAAATCTAGTTAAGAATGAATCAGCTATAAAAGAAATCTTCATTAGTTATGATATAGTTGATATCTATTTGACTTTATAATTTTCCAAGGTCAAGCTAACTATTTGTTGTTTATTTTTTTATAAGAAGATCTCAAAGAGCCAATTAAAATGGCATTACAACAATAAAATGGTAAGATATTAAAAAATATAAATAGAAAAGATAACAGATGCTCTTATGATATGATCTATATAGATAGCAAAGATAATTAATGCTAAACTAAAGTTTCTCTGATGGTATGATCTATTTAGATAGCAAATATAAGTGTATAAGGCTCTTTCTTTTTAAATATTTTGATTGTTTTCTAATAAACCACTGTAAAATTTGAAGTACTCTCTCAGTAAACTTTGAATACTCTATCATTGTTTGAGACATTTTTTTTATCTATCTTTAAGTATTCTGCATTTTTTTTTAAGGTAACATTGGTTTTTGCTAATATTTTGGTTATTTTCAATTGCACTAGTGAATATTTTAAAGTGTAATAGTTATTATATTTTATCAAAACACATTTTCTAAAATAAAAAGTATTGAAAAATAACCTAACTTAG
>SNQJ01S0073829.1:0-37534 GCA_010110895.2 Picea sitchensis | reverse complement strand
TTTCTAATTTTCATGTGTGAATGTTTCATTTGATAATATTTGCCAATATTCCATTAGTTCATATATTGTTTTTTCAATATTTCTTGCACGTACTAACATTCTTCTTGAAATTATGCCAGAGTGGTGATAGTGGCAAAGGCCCTGAGCATGGAAAAGGCATTGATTGGGGCAAAGACCCCATTCCTAGCACTGCATCGACTGAAAACATCATATTTACAAATATACATCGCTAATATGGGGATTACAAAACTAGGGTGTTATAAGAGATGTAATGAGATTTTTTATTTTTTAGAAACTATTTTATAATGCCAACAACTAATTTGTCGAGTGATGTAAAATAATCAAAGGTAATCTATTAATATTGACTTTGAGAACACCAAGGATGACATGAGTGTGCAAACTGAGAATGGTTTGGAGTCTAATACAAATGATAAGTGTGAGAGATCCTTGAGAGATATATCAAAGATTGTGAATTTTCAAAGGGCATGAGAATAGTTTTACAATGAAAATGCCTGAAGTATATTAGGTAATAAGACGAAAGGAGAATTCAATGTATTTATAATATGTCGACATGGAGGATGCATCAATGATAACATCACCTTGGAGGTCACCACATGAATGCAAATTCATTCGAATGAGATAAGACAAAGTATGGTTTGTAAGAGGCATTGGGTTTCGGTGGACCAAAGAGAACCCAACAAATGTAGAATGAGTGGTGAATGACATCAAAGTAGAGACATCATTGAGATGATGAGAAGGGTCATAATGCATATTGCAAGGCAATGATTGTTATCACGTAAAAATGGTCCATCTAGAACAAAATGCTATGTGTATTGAAATACTCCAACAATAGTATGGGTATCATGACTTTTACACCATATCCCATTTAATTAACTTTGGGAACCATTTTCCTAAAGTTAATTTCACTCATAAACCCTTTTTATGACTTTCCCTCCTATTTTTAATTTAGAAAAGAAACAATATGAGAGAAATTCCATATTTTTCCTATAAAACAAGGAGAGGTCTTCCCCCATTTCATTATCACTCTTTCATTCCTCTTTCTCTCATTTTCCCTCATTGTGGATTTTTTCCCTAGGTTTGTCCCTTTACCAATGAAACCCTAGTTTCTTGAGGAGCACACTATTGCATCCATCTATAGCCAAAGGAAAGAGAAACTACAACCACACACTCGAGGAAATCAAAGAACCCTCTGAAGGAGACACCAATAGAATATAAATACCTTCAAGATCTCTCCACCAGTGATATTGTGAAGTCTACCATTTGGGTAATGGATTCATTTATTCTTTGATCAAATAGTTAGTCTTGTCTTTGATTTTTTGTTGCATTTTACTTCCATATATAGGAATAACATAGCTTAGAGAATAAATTAGTTCATTGAAATATAGGGATTTTAGTTTTCTAACTCATTTGTCTGTAATCTTGTAGCAACCACAAGGTTTGCAAAGTTTCTCACTCTGTTTTTACATTTGAACCAATAGAGTGGTGACTTCACTAGGGATATGAGCCAATCTCAAGATCCTTGATTGTGGGTGTGTGGTAAATGATTTTATTTGTTTTTTATGAGTTTTTTAGGTTTTTCCGACTTCTTTTAGCTTTATGTGTTGTGTTTGCAAGTGACAAGGGTTGGAAACCACAAAGGAATCCCACAGAGTTGAGCTCCTAGGTGCAGGAGACCCCCTAGAGACCATCACACTTATTGGGGTCAAAAAGTGCATTGACCAATGCATCAACAAGGTCTGGTTCCTTTGTTTGTCAATGTAGGAAACATGGTACCTGTTGGAGCCGCCTTTTTCAACTGGTTTGAATATAATTTTTAAAATCAAATGTTGGTCTTTAAGTTCTCTTTCATTTCGTGACACTTGCAAACTAGAGTTTTCAGTAGTCCCGACATGTGAAATAGCGTAAGATGTTATCTTTCATAAGTCACCACCTTTTATCATTAAACTAAGTTTTTACTTTTCGTACCTCGGGATATCGCGCTTCGGGAGTTACAAATCACAATATTTATAAGCCCCGATGTGTGAGGTCGCAAAAAGTAGTTAAAAAGTTACCTCAGGTTAAAACTAAGAGTAAAATTCTTTAAACCCCAGTCAAGTGCTGCAAGGATTTCGCGTCTCGACATTCACTCTTTCCAAAAGCGTTACCATCATAACTTCGATAAGTGAAGCCGCGATACTTTTACATAAGTAACCTAGGTTAGTGTCAGGGGTGGTTAATTTTGACCATTGGTTAAAACCCATCGGGATTTTGCGACTCGGCGTATGCACCTCCCAAAAGCTTTAACTTCGAAACCCCGAGTGGCAAAGTCGCGATATTGCTCAGATATTAATTAATTAAAACACTTAATCTAGTTTATCTTCTAATTTAAAAAGATCACTTCATCGCGATCTCGGGATTTCACGACTTGGCATAACTATACCTTCGAAGCCCCGAGTCACGAATTTGTGATATAAATTAAAACGTGATTAATTAAATGTTACTCCTACTTACGTTCTCGCTTAACTAAGTCCAATCATCGTGATCTCGGGTTTTAGAGGCTCTAAAGGTTAGAGTGAAAACTCCTGACAAGGCGAATGCCGAAAGGTTGATTAAAGTTTAAGAAAGTCGGATTAAAGAAACTAAGCGAGCTTAAGAAGTATTTAATGAAAATAATGATATGCACGGTCTACGAGGTAATTTTAAATTTCCCTTACACCAACTTGTGTCATGAACCGTCAAAATTTATGGCATTAGTTGGGAATGAGGCGAAGCGGCAAGTAAGGATATGGTCTTTATTGCTAAATATGTCTCTAAATATGATTTGACCGTTCTGTTCATAAGGATACCAAGATTTTAAATGATCGAAGATATAGATCCTTTTCTTTTATGTTCTATTCATAAATCTCTTTTCTATCCCGCGCAGATAAGTTTTTCTCAACAAAACTAATCTCTATATGTATACGCATTTTTATTACAGGAGAGATAAGTCATAATCTTTTGTCATGGCCCCACGAAAGGCATCCAAGACAAGTGCTGAGATTTCGGGACAAGGATCTGATAATGTTTTGGATACTTCACCTCGAAGCATTGAATCCATATGAACCTGGTCATACATCTCATAGGTTTTGCAATCAGATTTGGTGAATTGTTCGGACGATTCCAGTGACAACAAGAGAGACGACTTGACTACCAAATACAAGATCGTCATCCAGGCAGAGATGCACAAAGTAGAGGCCAGGCCACGTCTTCTGCCTTACTATGACATGATCCGATGGGTGCTAGATCATGTAGATATCCCTACCAGAACCATCATCAACGAGCAGAAGGTCATTGTCAGGACCTTCAGACTAGAAAAATTACAGGCGATGTACAAGTTACCACCCATGTTGAACTTCACAAACAATGCAGAGTTTCTAGAGGAGTTTAAACAAAAGGAATGCGAGCAATACGGGAAAATATTATATGAGTTGATCAAGGATTGGGTCTCACACCCAGCGAAGTTCAGAGAAAATAGCAACGGAGTTTATTCCATATCTTCTTTGGAACCACAGTTCAAATACATAGCGATGATGACCTATAGATTGTATGGGAGGGAAGACACCATGCATTTTTTCCTCCCATGGGTACCTATGATACATACAGTAGTAGAAGTTTTTTCTTTCGACTGGGCCAAACTATTTTCAGATAGTCTGACCAGTCAAATTACAGAATATCGGACACGGAGGGCAAGCGGGAGAACCACCTCATTTTTTATGTCTGCATACATCATGGACGCCATGTGTTCCATGACACCTTTTCCCTTAATGAGTTGGATCTGGGCTCCATCGGAGACTGAGCCTATCCATGTCTATCATTCCAAGCTTTGGGAGGACAAGGTCTCAGATTTTATATATGAAATTTTCAATTGGGTAATGGTACCGATGCATGTCGTCATCTTCGGTAATCCACTGCCCTGGATCTCAGATAGCATTGTAGCAAATTTGAGCAGGGTGGTTGACTAGTACGTGGAAGAAGAGTTTTCATACATCAGGGTTTTTGGTCCCTCTGTCTCTCCACATGCTCTACCATTATTTATACCCAATAGGTTCTCTTGTCATGAGATTGCCAGGCAAACCATGATCGGTGGTATAAGTAAACAGCTGAAGAGGTTTTCAAAGAAGGTATGGCCACATTCCCCCATTCATTTAAAAACCTATTCTTTATTAGATTTCGGGCATGCAAAGGTCGAGGCAGCAGCCTTAGAAGATATAAAATTAGTCCATATTGAATTCAAGAAACACGACCCACACAGAGTCGTGAGTAATCACTTGGCTAGTTGTGGCCTTAAAAGGTTTGAGCATGAGAATTCGCCTCATGATGATATTTTCTGAGGCACGAGATCGTATGCCGAGGTTTTGACTTGGATATAAGCCTTGTCGCCCGAAGAGAGGACCGATGTTTTCAAATTCCAAGAACATAGGTGGAGGTGCCTTCCCCCAGTATTATGGGGAGAGAATCCAACAATCGTAGAGATGCAGAAAACAAAAGCTGAAGGTGCTAAAGATTCGCACCCGGCCAAGATGAACAACAGAATAAAGAAGAGAAAATTGGGGGCCCGAAACAGGAAGCCGAGGCTTCCAATCCTCCAAGCGAGCCAAATTCAGTCATTACTCCAAGGAAATCATCTAAACAGGTCAATAATCCCATTGTTTCTATTACTCCCCTACAGTCGACAAAGGGAATACCAGATGTAGGTTGGATTTTTGGTGAAGAATTAGCACCCATATCAGTGGAAGAGCTACCTCCGAATGAATTCTTCTTAGATAAGAAGAGAAAGGTTGCCGTGAAACAGGAATTTTATCAAGAGGCAAGTAAGGTAGGCAAGAAATTCAAAATCTTAGCCGATGGAAAAGATGTGAAGAAGCAAGAATTTGCGACTCAAATAGTAGGAAGATTGGGGGCTTTCGCTACAGCCAACCAATATTCAGCAGGACCCTAAAGGATTAGTTGAAGCGAAAAAATCATTTAATCAAAACATTAGAGGCTAAACTAGATACAGCAGAGGCCATTGCCACAGATCAGGCAAATACAAGTTTGGAACAAAATAGAGAAGTTGATCAAAAGGAAATTGAGTGGCTCAAAGCCGACCTTGAATAGACGCGGTTGATGGCTCAGACAAGTCAAACACAGGTAAACCAGCAAAGAGAATTGATAGAGCAACTACAAGTCAAATTAGACTTCGTCAAAAGCCAAGTAATTGATATCGGGATTTTTCAATCCCAAGCTATAGAGATCAAAAAACGAGTGTTGACAACTCAACAAAGCCTACTTGATAAGGTAGAAATGATTCAAAACAACTGCCAACTCATTGATCGAGTCTTGGAAAACCTCACTCTGAGAGAAAAAGACGTTGGGGCAGCCCAAATTGCTTTCCAAGAGGCTATTATAGACACGACGAGAAGGGAGACAAGCAGTAGTTCCAGGTTTTCTATCTCGGAGCAGACCCGAGGTAACATCTTGTTGAAATAATGCGAGCATGACATATCTGAAGGAAAACAACAAGCTAGAGAGATAAGAAAATATTGTGAAGAAACCTTTGGTTTTCTAGATGGAAGTTGGTTGGGTTCCGATGATGAAGGCAACACTGAAACACTAGGCCAGATCAATGCAGCCAAACATCTGCTCAAGATCAAGGAAAATTTAGAAAGAGAATTGAACGAAATATCACAAATAACCCAGATGGACATAGTCCAAATAGATAAATGGTTGATTAAATTGAGTGTACAATTATGTTCTTTCAATGCCAAAGACCAACAGGTGGAGGAAAAGTTGCCAAGATTGGCGAAGGATTATTACACCTTCGAGGCCAACAATCAAGTAGAACCTTCTAAGTGAATATCCCAGCTGGTGGAGAAGTGTGTCATTTGCACAGTGCAGACGAAGAGACAGGATTTCAGTACCAAATAAGGACAGAAACCAAGAATTGAAACGATTAATCTCCTTTGTTGTAACCGAAAACCGCTCGAACGTTTGCGATTCCATACTATAGAAATCTGTATAAATATACATTTTGTAGAAATAACAAGGGGTTGGACCTATTTTGGTCGATTGTAATAGAGATCCTTATTTTTGAATATCAATACAAAGAAAATTCGAAGACTCCTGATTCCGTCAATACTGTATTATGAGTTTGTTATCTCTGTAATTTCATTTTCAATTTCATTTCTTATATATAAGTTTGATGAATGTTTAGATACAATTTAGTAAAACCTCTACTATTGTGATTAATTTTAAATTGTGTACAATGTTTACAGCTTTTCCTATGTATCAGCTATTAGTAGGTACAAGACCTGTTGACTTTGTAGATTTTCATATTTTATACATTCATCATATTTCTTCGCACTTTTTCTTCTCCTGTTTATAGAGCGAGATTCTCCCTTGATAGGAGCCTCGTATTATAAGCAGCTTTATGTTTTCCTCACATTTTCACACACACACATTTATTTAATGGATAACGCAGTTATGGGAAAATACCTTTGGTTTGCAATTTATGTTTAACTTTTAATCAAATAGTTCTCTTTTATACGATCAAATTGAGACAGCATCTAAAACTTTGAAACTCTCCTTTAATTTTATTGTTCCTCTATGACTGTCCCTACTGCAAGACAGCCTAATATTGAACCCAGTTTATCATACCAAACACATATTTCTCTAAACCTTTTCCATACCATTCTTAAAACAGCCACTACCCGGGTAGAACTTGAAATTTCATGGGCTGCCATTGAACGAGATATAAACATCCAGGAACAGTTGGAAGCTAGACAGTGACAACTTAGAAACCAACCTTAGCTTCCTTTCCCGAAGTTCAATTCTTTCCCTTCCTTTATCCTTTATTCACTTTTGTATGCCTAGACACTATACTTTCTAAGCCTTAAGTATAGACTCTGGAACAACATCTTTTTGGTGTCGTTGTCGGGGACAGAGTGACGAAACCTTTTCCCTGGGAGAACGACATTTTTGCAAGTTTCACCCTTTGATAGTGAACAAAGAGTGAACACCTTCTAAAGGATTTTCTTATATTTCACTTGGCGACTCCACGTTTGAATAAGATAGCATCTGATCGAAGGAATACCAGACAAAACCCAGAGGGCAAACAGATCATGCCCGTTTTCGATCCCAAAATTTTTTTGAAAACGAGAGGTTCTCTTAAGCCAACTACTACAGTATATCAGCTTAAGTACCCACAATCCAAAACCAAAATATCTTATGAACCTTCAACTTCACATAGTTCTCCACCCAAAATCATCAATCCAACCTCAGTTATCTCTAAGGCTAAAAGTGTAACCCATTCGACAATCTCCGACGTATACAGAGGTAAAAGCCCTGTAGTGGATTTATCATAGATCGATATCCCGCCAAATTTTCAGTTAGATCTCTCAACATCACCAAATATCGAAGAGTATACCTTACACTCGAATTACACACCCACGGATTCCCCTGATTACATTTCTTGCAAATCCAAAGAACCAAGTTCTCGCATCACTTATCACCCGTCTTTGGTTGACCCACCTTACGAAGAAGCTAAAGATTTGCTTTTAGTGTTCTAGAACCCTCTATAAAATACCACGTTTCCCTATCCAATAGTACCAATGGAATCCGCCAGAGGAGGAGGTGGAGGGGTTTTCGGAGGTGGAGGGGTTTTAGGTGGTGGTGGGGCTCTAGGAGGAGGAGCAGGAGGCTAAGGGCTTCTCCCCCCTCCCAGAGTTTTCGCTAAAGTGGCAGAAAGATATGCACCTTTGGTTCAACCTATCCCTCTTCATGACCTTCCCAAAAATTATATAAAAAACTTACCTAAGTTTACAGGAGGAGACTTAACCGCAGCCAAACATATAAACTTCTTTGATCAGTTTGTGGATATCCTAGGTCTCGAACATGAAGACATGTATTTGAGGCTATTTGTTCAAACTTTCGAAGAACAGGTATGAACTTGGTTTTGAAGCCTACCCCCAGGATCGATATTATCCTATGATGCCCTAGAAGACACTTTCCTTAGCAATGGGGCGAAAGGAAAGACCACTTATATTATTTGACCAAGTTCGGATCTTTGAGGAAAAAGAATTTGGAAACAATTATGGAATTTATTCAAATATTTAACAAACTGTATAATAAGATCCCATTTGAAGTTAAACCATCCCAACCTGTAGCCAAAGTAACCTTCGCGGGAGCTTTCGAACCCGATTTTTCCCTACTCTTAAGAGAAAGAAGAGGGGCTACCTTAACCCGAATGCAGGATGACGTTGTGGAAATCGAATCTAACATGATGGCATCTAGCAAGTTAAAAGCTAAGGTAGAAACTAGAAACCGAGAAACCAGACATTTTAAGGAACAAGCAAGACCCTTAGGGTCTAATAGATCCACAGACAATAAAATGGATGATATGGCCAAGATTATTAAGGAGCTATCAAATAAAAGTTATAGGATGGAGTTGGATTAATCTAAGGCCAATCCTTTCATTAAAAGAGAATTCAGAATAAATCCCAATTCTCAAAATCAACAAAGACATATTAAAAATGAGGATCAGAAAATTCAACCCCCTCTAAAAAATGAAAATTTTATAGGTGGAAATGATTTGCAAGATTTCAAGGATTTGGATGCAAATGTGACAAATTTAGGTGACTAATGCACACAACCTTACATAACTAAAGAATATTATGAAAAGTCCTTAAACACACAGGAACCCTCAGATACAGAGGACGACATAAATAATATAGATGTCCCTGACTCTCAAGAAGGAACTAATTCAATAATGGTTGAAGTCCAACCCAGGTATAACCTGGGGTCTAAAAACAAACCTTCACTGACTACTCAACCCAAGAAAATTCTTCCTAGAGGTGAAGTATACGAGCCTGCCTCAAAAGAGACCGAAATATATGATAACAGAGTAAAAGGGGCAGACTCCCTGACTCCTAAAATGAAAGAGGTTGAGACCCAAACTAAGGAAATCAAGACAGTCGATACACATACACCGGCGAGTAAAATCACAAATAATAAATCAACTCAGACAAATAAGTTGGAGAATAAAGACTCTGAAGTCTCAACCAGAGAAGCAGACAAAGGTACTGGAGGTTTTAGTTTTGAAAATGAGATAAATAGAATCAAAATACCAATCCCTCTGGTTGAGTTAGCAAATAATCCTGCATAACGAAAAAAGATAACCAAAGTGATAGGTTGTTCATATCAATAAAGTCAATCTGACGTGATAAACTTGGAAGATGATAAACCCAACATCAGTTTTGGTCAACATTTCGAGGGTGCCATAGACACCATTGCTCCTTTCTATATCACCTTAAATGTGCAAGATCGACTGCTGCATAACTGCATGCTAGACTCTGGAGCTTCACATAATGTGATGCCCAAAACTATTATGGATAGACTAGGCCTCGAGATAACTAGGCCTTATGGAGATATTTACTCTTTTGATTCAAGAAGATTTAAGTGCATGGGTATGATTAAAGATTTAGTAGTCACCCCTACACAGGTCCCAGTCAAAAGCATCATAATGGATGTAGTTATTGCTAATATTCCCCCAAAGTATGGCTTACTGCTATCAAGATCATGGGGAGCCAAACTTGGGGGGTCCCTCCAACTGGATATGACTTATGCCACGATTCCTATGTTTGGTGGACAACTTACTTGGTTATATAGGGAAATGAGGTTAGCCTATACAGTAAGCGATCCTCAAAATCCTAACAATTTTCTTGTTTATATTGCTGATCAAGATCTAGGAAATTGCATTCTATCTTTTGATGATGGTATAGATAGTTGCACAGAAGAAAGTTACATACTTGAGAAAGAATCAGAAAATATGCATAGTACTGGGATCTGGAAAATGTTTTTTGACGGTGCCCTGTCATGTGAAGGAGCAGGTGCAGGAGTACTTTTTGTGGCACCCAAAAATAAATTTGTCGTCCCTTTCTCTTATAGACTTCAATGGGATATAGACTACACCAACAATGTATGTGAGTATGAAGCCTTAGTGTTAGGATTGGAAGCTGCCAAGAAGTTGAACATAAAGAATTTGGAGGTGTATGGAGACGCAGAATTGATAGTCAAATAGATAAATCGACAGTACCAGGATAAGCACCCGAGATTGAGATCGTACAGAAATTGTGCCTGGGACCTAATGGAAAAACAAATATCATCTGTAAATGTCCATTTCATACCACGCGCTGAAAACTTGCAGGCCGATTCGTTATCCAAGGCAGCATCAACGTTTGCTCCCCCTACAGATTTTAAATTAAAATACCACATAGAGATAAGGCATAGACCATCCATCCCGAACAACATACAACACTGGCAGGTGTTCAAGTATGACGAACAGATCAGGAAGTTCCTCAAAGCAGTGGATGATTTTTCTGAAATTCATATTGATCAAGAGAATCAAAATGATCACACATGGATCATGCAAGAAGGAGAGGACCCTCAAGAATTCCAAGAAAAAATTGTGAATCATCGCATGTTGGTTCTAAAGAAAAATCAGATTCCAAAGGGACTGATCCCCTTGGAGAGAATGTTCAATCAGAATGACATACCCTTGAAGTCCACTCTGCAACCACAACCAGAAGAAGTTGAAGACTGCGACGTAGGGACTAAAGAAGAACCTAGAATGGTAAAAATATCGAAGTACCTTCCTCTCAAGGTAAAAAAAAGTATAGGGACTTTCTCGGATAGTATAAAGATGTTTTTGCTTGGTCTTATGAAGAGATGAGAACTTACGACACCACAGTGATTGAACACAAGATACCCCTAAAACCTGGTGTCAAACCCTTTAGACAAAATCTCAGACAGATCAATCCTATATTATTTCCTGTGGTCGAAAAGGAAGTTAAAAAACTCTTGGATGCAAAAATAATAGTACCTCTGAGATGCTCCGATTGGGTAGAAAACCTGGTCCCGGTCAAAAAGAAGAGTGGGGAGATTAGACTATGTGTTGATTTTAGAAATATGAATAAGTCCTCCCTCAAAGATAACTACCCTCTACCCAAAATGGATCACATTTTAGAAAAGGTAGTTGGGGCAAATAGGATGTCTAAGATCGACGGTTTCTCTGGGTACAATCAAATTGTCATAAACGAAAACGATAAAGAAAAAACAGACTTCACTACTCCTTGGGGTACTTTTATGTATGATAAGATGCCTTTTGGTCTAATGAATGCAGGTGCCACTTTCCAACGTGCTATGGACATCGCTTTCATCGGTGAAAGAGACAAGTTCGTAGTCATCTATCTGGATGATCTGACAGCTTTTTCTAAGTCCGACGAAGATCATTTGATACATCTCAAACAGACATTTGAAAAATGCCACAGGTTTGGTTTATCTTTGAATCCCAAAATGTCTCACTTCGCCATGCAAGAAGGTAAACTCTTGGGCCATATTGTGTCTAGGGATGGAATTAAAATTGATCCTAAGAGGGTTGAAGTGATAGATACTATAAATATTCCTAGAAATGTAAAAGAAATTCAATCGTTCTTAGGAAAAATAAATTTTTTAAGGAGATTTATCCCAAATTTCGCTGAAATAGTTAAATTGATCACAGGTATGTTGAAGAAGAACAGTGAAGTAAAATGGAAAGCAGAGGCCAAAGCGTCATTCTCCCATATCAATAAATTCATAAGCGAGGCACCTGTGTTGGCAAGCCCTGATTACCTAAATGAGTTTCTTATTTTCTTGTTTGCCTCTGAGCACACGCTTGCTGCAGTACTCCTCCAGAAAAATGAGGAAGGTTTTGAGCAGCTAATAGCCTTTTTTAGCAGGAGTCTCAGAGACATAGAACTGAGATATGATATAATGGAGAAGCAAGTGTACGATATGGTGAAGGCATTGAAATCATTCAGAACCTATGTGATACATTCTAATATAATTGCATATGTACCTACCAATTTCGTAAAAGATATTTTGGTTCAATCCGATAGTGATGGAAAAAGGGGTCGTTGTCTTGCCAAAATCCAAGAATTCGAACTGGAAATAAAACCAGCGAGATTGGTAAAAGGAAAAGGTTTGGCCAAACTATTAGCCGAATCTAATTTTAGAGCTCTTGGTATAAATAGCCTACAGGGATGTGAGGAAGGTGCGGACATAAACGAGCTTGATGGGCTAACAAGCAAAATCAGAATTGAAGAGAATTTTGTCTCATCAAACTGGTACAAAAACATAGTGTTCTACCTGCTGAATTTAAAATGCCCAAGTGACTTATCTCCATCCAAAGCCAGGACATTAAAACTACACACGGTCAAGTACTGTATTTCCAAAAATCAATTGTATTGGAAAGACCCACTTGGCTTCTTGTTGGTCTGTTTAGTTGAATCGAAAACAGAAGGGGTCATAAGCGAGTTCCACGAAGGAGTATGCGGGGGACATCACTCTTGGAGAGCGACAGCTTACAAGATCCTGAGGGCTGGGTATTATTGGCCAAAGATTTTCTCAGACGTCAACGCCAAGGTCCGAGCATGTAACCCTTGCCAACTATTCGTAGGCAAACATAAACTCCCAGCGCTACCTTTGGTTCCGGTCAAAACAGAGGCCCCTTTTCAGCAATGGGGCCTAGATTTTATAAGCGATATTAATCCCCATTCTATCGCCCAACACAAATGGATATTAACTACCACATATTACTTCACTAAATGGGTGGAAGCTATTCCAACCAGAAGGGAAACAGATTCGGTGGTTATAGACTTCCTAGAAGACAACATCTTGTCTAGATTCGGCTTCCCCCGAAAAATAGTCACAGATAATGCCCAGGATTTTAAATCTATGGCTATGATCAGCTTCTTCCAGAAATACAATATTGCACTTGGTCATTCCACAGCTTATTATCCCTAAGGAAATGGACTAGCCGAGTCTTCAAACAAAAGTCTAATAAATGTAATTAAGAAAGTGTTGGATGATAATAAAAAATCTTGGCACGTACATTTGAAATACGCCTTATGGGCGAATCGGATAGGCACGAAAAAATCTATGGGCACCTCACCTTTCCAAATGGTGTACGGGACTAACGTGGTATTACCAATAAATCTAGTGCTCCCTGTGATGAAATTATGGCAAGATGAGAAAGAAGAACCGAATGATGTCACCAGAAGTATAAATCGGCTAATTGAAGTGAAACAACACATGGTCGAAGTAGACGAAAGGTTGCAAAAATACCAAGATGACATGAAAACATTATTTGACTGTAAGGCAAAAGACAGAGAGTTTCTCCTGGGCGATTTGGTCTTGAGATGGGATGCTAGGAAGGAAGACTCAACTAAACATGGTAAATTTGACCACATCTGGTATGGACCATTCATATTCGCAGCTTCCGAAGGAAATAATTCTTTTCTATTAGAAAATGTGGATGGTGAAATCCTCAACGCCCCTGTCAATGGGCGTTATTTGAAACATTATATGAAATAATCAGTCACCCAATATATATATATATATAAGTATTTTGAACATTATATGAAATAATCAATAATATATATATATATATAGATATATATATATATATATATATATATATATATATATAATTTTCCCTATATATACCGGTTTGTTTTTCTTTCCATTTCATAATTTCCTTTGGTAAGTATATTTTCAACAATAATAAATTTGGTCAGTGATTTTATAGAGATGGAGATACAGAATTCTCAATACAATCAACACTTTTATAAGCCCTGATACTCGTTGTATTTTTCTCTTACAGGTTTTCGGTTTGCAGTCAAAACGAGTGAAAAAGTAAACATAACATCATATACCGGAAAGTAAATTCGCCTAAACGGTTGATACAAAAGGTTTTCGTTATTTTTTAAAAAAGGAAAATGGATGGTAAGGTAAGGGTAGGATTTCCTGAAAATTTTTGTTCTTAGAAAAAACAAATGTTTTCGAGGGAAACAGGGATGATCTCATGGATATAATGTTTTCACTCGACTGGTTATTAAAATAACAACTACTCGCTTTGGATCATAAGAATTTTCACTTAAAATAAAGATAAGAGGTAGTTAAAATAAGAAGAGAAAGTAAAGCCTTCTGAAAAGGGTTTCCAGGAGTCAGTGTTAATGTTTGATCCTTGTCTTTTTAGTTTACAGACCTCTATCTGTCACCCTTATTTCTATTTTCAGATATTACCTTCCTGAAAGGTCAAACATATTTTTGGATTTGCATACAGGGGGAGAAGAGATTGTGTTTTAACTTTGAAAGCTACAAAGAAGATTTTGGAAAGTAAGCTGGTCTTCACAACTCCTCAGCCTCTTACTAAACAAAGTGATGCATAGGTTGATACTGACTATTCTAGGTTCTTCAACTGTTCCGAAATATTGAGGCTTTCTCGAAGGAAGACCCCTAGAAATAATTTCTCCCCTTCTTCTCTGTGGGCTAAGGTATGGTGAAAGTTGAGGGAGGATTGGTACCGAGTAATCAAAGTAAGTTGACAGACCTCCATTCCAAAATATTACACAGATATCACCCCTCATACAAATTGATTGCCCCCACTTCATGTTCTAAAAAGTAAATTATAAGACAGATGGTGAAAGGAAAGTTATATTTAATTGTCCATCTAGTCCAAAAAGATGATGAAAGGAAATTCAGAAATGATTTCCCTCATCTCAGCATTTAAATGCATAAATATTATTTCAAAGTGGTGAAAGGAAATTCAGTAAAAAGGGCTAGATAACTTCACCGGGGTACTGAATAGGCCCACTGGCAATGAAGTAATGTCTGAGATATCTGTAAGGCTGTCATACGTGAATCTCACTCTACTCTGGTAACCAATTTTCTCGAAACCGGATCTACATCCTAAGTTCGGACAAGGCTTCCCGATTAAAAAAAAAACATGTAATGAGCTTCATTTGATGCAAACCAAAAGCCACAAGATCTGTTGGATTTCCTAGGACTGTCTTGATTGTCCAAATGCAGACCTAAATTCAATAAAGAGAAGGAGAAGGTCGTGAAAGGGACTGCAGTTGAGTGTGAAACATATTTGAGTTTTGAAAAGTTGACTACAAGTAAAAGATGAAATGTCTTTTTCCCCCTATATCCTTTTCCTAGGAACAGTTTTCACTAGGATAAATCCATTGACTCCATTTACCCAATACAGGCACGTGGTCTACTGTTCTTCCCGTCTTACAGGAAGACGGGATCCCTAGTTGGAGCCTATGTTGGAGCTGTCTTTTTCAACTAGTTTGAATATAATTTTTAAAATCAAATGTTGGTCTTTAAGTTCTCTTTCACTTTGTGACACTTGCAAACTAGATTTTTCAGTGGTCCCAACATGCGTAATAGCGTAAGATGTTATCTTTCGTAAGTCACCACCTTTTATCGTTAAATGAAGTTTTTACTTTTTGTACCTCAGGATATCGCGCTTCGAGAGTTACAAATCACAAGATTTACAAGCCCCGATGTGTGAGGTTGTGAGAAGTAGTTAAAAGCTTACCTTAGGTTAAAACTAAGAGTAAAATTCTTTAAACCCCAGTCAACTGTTGTCAGGATTTCCCGTCTCGGCGTTCACTCTCTCCAAATGTGTTACCGTCATAACTCTGATAAGCGAAGCCACGAGACTTTTACATAAGTAACCTGGGTTAGTGTTAGGGGTGGTTAATTTTGACCATTGATTAAAACCCGTCGGGATTTCGCGACTCGGTGTATGCACCTCCAAAAAGATTTACCTTCGAAACCCCGAGTGGTGAAGTCGTGATATTTCTCAAATGTTAATTAATTAAAACACTTAATTAATTTTATATTCTAACTTAAAAAGATCACTTCATCGCGATCTCGGGATTTCGCGACTCGGCATACGCTCCTCCCGGAAACTATACCTTCGAATCCACGAGTCACGAATTCACGATATAAATTAAAACGTGATTAATTAAATGTTACTCCTACTTACATTCTTGCTTAACTAAGTCCAATCATCGGGATCTCGGGTTTTCGAGGCTCGAAAGGTTAGAGTGAAAACTCCCGACAAGGCGAACATCGAAAGGTTGATTAAAGTTTAAGAAAGTCGGATTAAAGAAACTAAGTGAGCTTAAGCAGTATTTAATGAAAATAATGATATGCACAGTCTATGAGGTAATTTTAAATTTCCCTTACGCCAACTTGTGTCACGAACCGTCGAAATTTATGGCATTAATTGGGAATGAGGTGAAGCGGCAAGTAAGGATATGGTCGTTATTGCTAAATCTGTCTCTAAATATGATTTGACCGTTATGTTCATAAGGATACCAAGATTTTAAATGATCAAAGATATAGATCTTTTCCTTTTATGTTCTATTCATAAAGCTCTTTTATATCCTGCGCAGATAAGTTTTTCTCAACGAAATTGATCTTTGTATGTATACGCATTTTTATTACAGGAGAGCTAAGTCACAATATTTTGTCATGGCCCCACGAAAGGCATCCAAGACAAGTGTTGAAATTTCGGGACAAGGCTCCGATAATGTTTCGAATACTTCACCTCGAAGCGTTGACTCCATACGAACCTGGTCATACATCTCAAAGGTTTTGCAATCAGATTTGGTGAACTGCTTGGATGATTCCAGTGACAACAAGAGAGACGACTTGACTACCAAATACAAGATCATCGTCCAGGCAGAGATGCACTAAGTAGTGGCCAGGCCATGTCTTCTGCATTACTATGACATGATCTGATGGGTGCTAGATCATGTAGATATCCATACCAGAACCATCATCAACAAGCAGAAGGTCACTGTCGGGACCTTCAGACCAGAAAACTTACAGGCGATGTACAAGTTACCACCCACGTTGAACATCACATACAATGTAGAGTTTCTAGAGGAGTTTAAACATAAGGAATGCAAGAAATAAGGGAAAAGCTTATCTGACTCGATCAAGGATTGGGTATCACACCCAACGAAGTTCAAAGTAGATAGGAACGGAGCTTATTCCATATCTTCTTTGGAACCATATTTCAAATACATAGTGATGATGACCTGTAGATTGTACGGGAGGGAAGACACCATGCATATTTTCCTCCCATGGGTACCTATGATACATATAGTAGAAAAAGGTTGTTCTTTCAACTGGGCCAAACTGTTGTCATATAGTCTGACCAGTCGGATTACAGAATATCGGACGCAGAGGGAAAGCGGGAGAGCCGACTCATTTTTTATGTCTGCATACATCATGGACGCCATGTGTTCCATGACACCTTTTCCCTTAATGAGTTGGAGTTGGAATCCATCAGAGACTGAGCCTATCCATGTCTATCATTCCAAGCTTTAGGAGGACAAGGCCTCAAATTTTATATATGAAATTTTCAATTGGGTAATGGTACCGATGCATGTCGCCATCTTCAGTAATCCACTGCCCCGGATCTCAGATAGCATTGCAGCAAATTTGAGCAGGGTGGACAACTGGTACGTGGAGGAAGAGTTTTCATACATCAGGCTTTTTGATTCTTCTATCCCTCCACATTCTCTACCATTATTTATACCCGATAGGTTGGCCTGTCATGAGATCGCCATGCAAACCGTGATCGATGGTATAAGTAAAGAGATGAAGGGGTTTTCAAATAAGGTATGGCCACCTTTCCCCATTCATTTAAACACATATTCTTTATTAGATATAAAATTAAGGCCGAGGCAGTAGCCTTAGAAGATATAAAATTAGTCCATATTGAATTCAAGAAACATGACCCACAGAGAGTCGTGAGTAATCACTTGGTTAGTTGTGGCCTTAAAAGGTTTGAGCACGAGAATTCACCTCATGATGATATTTTCCGAGGCGCAAGATCATATCATGAGGTTTTGGCTCGGATACAAGCCTTGTCGCCCGAAGAGAGGGCCGATGTTTTCAAATTCCAAGAACATAGGCAGAGTTGCCTTCCCCCAGTATTACAGGGTGAGAATCCAACAACCGTAGAGATGAAAAAAACAAAAGCCGAAGGCACTAAAGATTCAGCACCCGGCCAAGAAGAATAGGAGGATAAAGAAGAGCAAACTGGCTTTCAATCCTCCAAGTGATCCAACTTCAGTCGTTACTCCAGGAAAATCATCTAAACAGGTCAGTAATCCCATTGTTTCTATTACTCCCCTGCAATTGACAAAGGGAATACCAGATGCAGGTTGGATTTTTGGTGAAGAATTAGCACCCATATTAGTGGAAGAGCTACCTACGAATGAATTCTTCTTTGATAAGAAGAGAAAGGTCGTCGTGAAACAGGAATTTTATCAAGAGGTAGGTAAGGTAGCCAAGAAATTCAAAATCTTAGCCGATGAAAAAGATGTGAATAAGAAAGAATTTGTGACTCAAATAGCAGGAACATTGGGGGCTTTTGCTACAGCCAACCAATATTCAGTCGGGACCCTAAAGGATCAGCTGAAGTGAAAAAATCATTTAATCAAAACATTAGAGGCTAAACTAGCTACAGTAGAGGCCACTGCCACAGATTAGGCAAATACAAGTTTGGAACAAACTAGAGCAGCTGATCAAAAGGAAATTGAGTGGATCAAAGTCGACCTCGAACAGACGCAGTTGATGGCTCAGACGAGTCAAACACAGGTAAACCAGCAAAGATAATTGATAGAACAGCTACAAGTCAAATTAGACTTCGCCAAAAGCCAAGTAATTGATATCGAGATTTTTCAATCCCAAGCTATAGAGATCAGAAAAAGAGTGTCGGAAACTCAACAAGGCCTACTTGCTAAGGTAGAAATGATTCAAAACAACTGCCAACTCATTGATCGAGTCTTGGAAACCTCACTCTCAGAGAAAAATACGTTGGGGCGGCATGAATTGCTTTCCAGGAGGCTATTATAGCCATGACAAGAAGGGAGACAAGTAGTAGTTCCAAGTTTTCTATCTCGGAGCAGACCCGAGGTAACATCTTGTTGAAAGAATGGGAGTGTGACATATTCGAAGGTAGACAACAAGCTAGAGAGATAAGAAAATCTTGTGAAGAAACCTTCGGTTTTCTAGATGGAGGTTGGTTGGGTTTCGACGATGAAGGAAGCACTGAAACACTAGGCCAGATCAATACAGCCAAACATCTGTTCAAGATCAAGGAAAATGAAGAAAGATAATTGGCCGAAATATCACAAATAACCCATATGGACAAAGTCCAAATAGATAAATGGTTGATTAAACCAAGTGTACAATTATGTTCTGGCAATGCCAAAGACCAACAGCTGGAGGAAAAGTTGCCAAGATTGGTGAAGGATTGTTACACCTTCGAGGCCAACAATCAAGCAGAACTTTCTAAGTTAATATCCCAGCTAGTGGAGAAGTGCATCATTTGCACAGAGCAGGCGAAGAGACGGGATTTTGGTACCAAACAAGGACAAAAACCAAGAATTGAAACGATTAATCTCCTTTGTTGCAACCGAAAACCGTTGGAAAGTTTGAGATTCCATACTAAAGAAATCTATATAAATATACATTTTGTAGAAAGAACAAGGGGTTGGACCTATTTTGGTCGATTGTAATAGAGATCCTTCTTTTTGAATATTAATACAAAGCAAATTCGAAGACTCCTGATTCTGTCAAGACTGTATTATGAGTTTGTTATCTCTGTAATTTCATTTTCAATTTCATTTCTTATATATAAGTTTGATGAATGTTTAGATACAATTTAGTAAAACCTCTACTGTGGTGATTAATTTTAAATTATCTTTAACGTTTACAATGTTTCCTCTGTATCGGCTATTAGCAAGTACAAGACCTGTTGACTTTGTACATTTTCATATTTTATACATTCATCAGATTTCTTCACACTTTTTCTTCTCCTGTTTATACAGTAAGATTCTCCCTTGATAGGAGCCTCGTATTATAAGCAGCTTTATGTTTTCCTCACATTTTCGCACACACACATTTATTTAACTGATAACGTAGTTACGGGAAAAGGCCTTTGGTTTGCAATTTGTGTTTAACTTTTAATCAAATAGTTCTCTTTTATACGATCAAATTGAGACAACATCTAAAACTTTGAAACTCTCCTTTAATTTTATTGTTCCTCTATGATTGTCCCTGCTGCAAGACAGCCTAATATTGAACCCGGTTTATCGGACCAAACACATATCACTCTGAACCTTTTCGATACCATTCTTAAAACAGCCACTACCCGGGTAGAACTTGAAATCTCATGGGCTGCCATTGAACGGGATATAAACATATAGGAACAGTTGGAAGCTAGACAATGACAACTTAGAAACCAACCTTAGCTTCCTTTCCCAAAGGTCAATGCTTTCCTTTCCTTTATCCTTTATTCACTTTCATATGCCTAGACACTGTACTTTCTAAGCCTTAAGTATAGACTCTAGAACAACAGTACCTTTCGTCATGGGCCAGCACACTTTTTGAGGTAACTTTCTGTAGGGGTTAAAAAAATTATTTTTTCTAGTTTTTATCGCTTTCATGTGTCTACTAGGTTTATATTTAGGGAATGTGGATGATTAGTTAGATTTTAGTTTGTAGGTTTGGCTTAAAACCTATAAAAATCCAAAGGATTGAGGAACAAACCCCCCTACAGTTTTACTACCTTTCCTTCAAGAGTTTTTTTTAGGGTTTGACTCTTTGTTTGTTCTCTGCAAATAGGTTGTAACTTCTCATTTCAATGGTTGTTTACATCTATAGGTTTCTTTTCTTGCAATTCATTTCATTTTAATTTGAAAAATCAAAAGAAACATAGGCATATAGATAGTTGCATTGCAATTTTTTTAATTCTCTGTTATAGTCATGGACCATTTCATTTTTGCTATTAAAGAATGCTCATGTGGGTCAAATTTGCATAGATCTTGTGTGAATGGCATAATTAAAAAAAAAAAAAACCAATATTGGTCGCTTTAGCGACCAACCTGTTCGTCGCTAGTATTGCCAATTGGTCACAAACATCAACGTGTTAGTCACTAGAGCGGTGAACATGTTCGTCGCTAGAGCGACCAACGTGTTCGTCGCTAGTATTGCCAATTGGTTGAAAACATCAATGTTAGTCGCTAGACCAACCAACGTGTTTGTTCTAGCAACTAATTGATCCTCCTTCTTTTGACCTTTTTAACTGATGGTTTGGTCCCTCTAGCGACTAATATTCGTCGTTCTAGCAACTCATAGTGGTTTATTGACTAAGTTTGCTAGGGTTGTTTTTGTCACTCTTGTGACTAATATTAGTCGTTTGACTGACTAACATTCATCGCTAGATGAACTTTTCCCTATTGTGAATAGGATTCTTTTTTCGGTCGCTAGACCTGCGAAGATCCATGTGTGGTCGCTAGATCGACGAATGAATTCCGTTGGAAAAAAAAATTATCTTGGTCGCAAAAATGACTCTATGCTGACGAAAATTCGTCTCTACTTCATCACAAAAACATTCAAATTTAATAATGATATGGCTTTGGAAGTTGTTGATAGGTCTATTCGATTTAGAGATGGAAGAAACCATGATCCTATGTGATAACCAAAGTTGCATAAAAATGATAGAGAACCATGTTTTCCATGACAATTCAAAACATACATAGATACGATATCATTACATCCATGATATGGTGCATAGGGGAGCCATAAATCTCTAGTATGTTAGCACAGATGAATAGGTTATTGATGTGTTGACCAAGCCTCTATCTCGTGTAAAGTTTTAGAACTTTCGAGATAAGATTGGTGTAGTCCAAAAGGACCTCCCTCAAAAGGGGGCGTAGTGTTGTTTTGTCGGCCTTTTGTTGTGATGCCAGCCTAGTGCCGAAGATTTCCAACTTCGTGTTGATGTTTATGTGTTGCCAGCCTCATGTTGTGATGCCAGCTTCGTGTTGATGATGTGTTTCCATCCTTATGTTGTGATGCCAACTTCATGATGATGATGTGTTGCCAGCCTCATGCTGTGATGTCAGCTTCATGCCAATGACGTGTTGCCAGCCTCATGTTATGATGCCAGCTTTGTGTTGATGATGTGTTTCCATCCTCGTGTTGTGATGCTAGCTTCATGTTGATGTTGTGTTTCCAGCCTCGTGCTGTGATGCCAGCTTCATGTTGATGATATTGTGTAGCCAACCTCGTTTTGTGATGCTAGATTCATGTTGAATATTCTCAGCCTAGTGCTGATGTTGATGATGCTCCAGCCTTTGTGTTGTGTTGTTGATGATATTGATGATGAGAAAAACTTTCGATGATTTATAGATAAACTAGTCAGTGTTCTGAATGTTGTTGATGATGTTTCCCTCTCTCTCTCACCTGATGTTGTTGTAGAATACTCTTATTGTTAAGGGGGAGTGTTGAAATATTGTAAATGCAAAGAGTATTCTATTTATTATTGATGTATTATTCATTAAATTAATCCCCTTTTGTGGATTGATCATGTCAGGCATTGTAATTGACCAAATCCCCTTTTGCGGATTAGCCAAACCCTAATTGTAATATGAAAATTGAAAAGTCATCCCCCAGGCAAATTAAAGTGGTTCTAACCACCCAAAAAGAGAAGTCGGCCCTGCCAGTGAAGAGACACCTCCTTTCAGCACTTGCTAGATTGTATAAATAAAGGAAGCCAGACAGTCATTTGTTCACCCATTCATTCGATCATCCAAAGAGCAATTTTGGAAGCTACAGTTGGAGAAGAAGGAAGAGAGAGAGGCACATTACTTGGGAGAGGATATTCTCTAGTGTTTGGTTTATTGTCTTGGCATTGTATTGGTTATCTATATTAAGGAAGTTTTTTCTAGGTTTTATTCCCCATGAGGGTTTCCCAAGATAAATGTTATGTATCTTGTGGTTGTTTTTTTCTCAGTGATCCTATCTATGCTATGGTTATCTAGTAAATTGAAAAGAAACCTAATAATATCTTAAACTTTAACATGAAGTTGTCACAGCTTTTCTTGACCATGAGATAGATGAGGTTGGGTGTGCTTGGCACCAAAAATGCCCAGTAGGAACGTACACGTGTTCCTAGAAAGCATGTTCGCATTGTAGGAATGCACGCACTTTCTTGTTGAGCATAAACGACCAATGCAGTCAAGTCACAAGAGCCTTTGCATGCTCTTAATGCAATGAATATAGCATTTAATATCCACAAAACCTTTTTATGAATAAAATTGTATAGGGGTATGTAGACAACTAAGGCCTAAGGGGTTAGGATTGAAAGTGTTTTCAAGGATATAGCAATGGTTAGAGCACCAAGATGTGGGTGATGTGAGTGAAAGGGTTGTGAGAGGAAGGGGGGACATAGAGGTAGGGGGGTAGAGAGATATAAATAGCTTAATTGGGGATAGAAAGTGCATGTGTGAGAATATAGGAGGAAGGGGGAGTTAGAAAAAGAGGGGAGGTAGAGAATAAGAGAGTAAGAGTATGTGGGTTCTATGTCATGGTATATGTCAATATCTAGGTCAATGTATAACTCTAGATCTATCTCTATGTCATGGTCTAGGTCATGGTGGGAGATAGTGAGAGTGAGAGAGTCAGAGGAAATGTGGAAAAAGAGGGGCGGTATAGAGGTAGGGGGGTCTAGGTGATGTTATAGGTCTATTTCATGGTCTAGGTCATGATCATGTTCATATAAGTACTCGTATAAGTAAGATTCCATTGGAAGAAGAAAAAAAACTTAACACTCACCTTACAGTCAAGGATACATTTCTATGTTGCACATGTTTCCTTTATTTGTTGTGAGACATACCTCGCCTTTAGATGGACATAGAGAGAGGGAGGTAGAACTAGGGGAAAAGAGGAGGAGGTAGGGAGGGAGAGAGATACAGGGGAAAAGAGAGAGTGAGAGTGAGACTAACAACAAGGAGAGAGAGAGTGAGANAATGTGTGAGTGTGATAGGGGGGGAATAGTAAGAGAGAGAGGGGGGTTGGATAAGGATGGGGTGGAGAGAGAGTGAGATTGATTGTGAGAAAAGAGATAGTGAGAGGGAGGGGGAGAGAGAAAGAGGGAGGGATGGAGGAACGGGTGAAGAGAGAGTGAGACTGATTGTGAGAGGAAGGGGGGAGATAGAGGCAGGGGGGTAGAGAGATATAAATAGCTTAATGGGGGATAGAAAGTGTGTGTGTGATAATGTGGGAGGAAGAGGGAGATAGACAAAGAGGGGAGGTAGAGAGTAAGAGAGTGAGAGTATGTGGGGTCTATGTCATGGTCTATGTGAATATCTAGGTCAACTTGTAACTCTATATCTATCTCTATGTCATGGTCTAGGTCATGGGGGGAGATAGTGAGAGAGTCAAAGGAAGAGTAGAAAAAGAGGGGGGGTATAGAGCTAGGGAGGTCTAGGTCATGTTCTAGGTATATTTCATGGTTTAGGTCATGGTCATGTTCATATAATTACTCGTATAAGTAAGATTCTATTGAAAGAAGATCAAAAACTTAACACTCACCTTACAAGTGAGGCTACATTTCTCTGTTGCACATGTATCCTTTATTTTTTGTGAGACATGCCTCATATTTAGATGGAAATAGAGAGAACAAGGTAGAACTAGGGGGAAGAGGAAGAGTAAGGGATGGAGAGAGAGACAGAGGAAAAGAGAGAGTGAGAGTGATACTAATAACAAGGAGAGAGAGAGTGAGATTGAGTGTGAGGGGAAGGGGGGATAGAGAGATATAAGGAGAGAAATGGGGNAGGGGGGTTGAGAAAGGATGGGGTGGAGAGAGAGTGAGATGATTGTGAGCGAAGAGATAGTGAGATGGAGGGGGAGAGAGAGAGGGAGGGAGGGAGGAGGGGGGCAGAGAGTGTGAGACTAAATCTGAGAGGAATGGGGGAGATAGAGACAAGGGGGGTAGAGAGATATAAATAGATTGATGGAGGATAGAAAGTGTGTGTGCGAGAATGTGGGAGGAAGAGAGAGGTAGAAAAATAGGGGAGGTAGAGAGTGAGAGAGTGAGAGCATGGGGGGTCTATGTCATGGTCTTTATCAATATCTAGGTCAACATATAACTCTAAATATATCTCTATGTCATGGTATAGGTCATGGGGGGGGACAATGAGAGTGAGAAAGTCAGAGGAAGAGCGAAAAAAGAGGGTGGGTACAGAACTAGGGGGGTCTAGGTGATGGTCTAGGTCTAGTTCATGGTCTAGGCCATGGTCATGTTCATATAAGTACTCGTATAAGTAAGAGGGAAAGGATGGAGGTAGAGAGAGGTAGACAAAGGATGGAGGTAGAGAGTGAGTGTGTTAAATACATAGAGGGGGGATAGAAAATGTGTGTGTGAGAGTGTGGGAGGGAGACAAAGGAAGACATAGAGGAGGGATAGAAAGTATCTGTGTGAGAGTGTGGTAGGGAGAGAGAGGAAGACATATAGGAGGGGTAGAAATTCTTTGTGGGAGGCAAAGAGAGCAAGGCATAGTAAGGAAATAGAGAGTGTGAGAGGGAGAGAGAGGAAACTAAAGAGGTGGGTAGAGAGAGAGGTAAATGTATGTGAGAGGGGTAGATGTAGGAGAGATAGAGGAGATATAGTGGCATGGGGGGGAGAGAGAGGGATGAGTGGGGGGAGAGAGAGAGAGTGTGTGTGAGAGGGGGAGAGGGGGAGAGAGCAAGACAAAGAGGAGTGTGCACACATTCTTGTAGCATGTGTGCACTCCTATAGCACATGTGCATTCCTAGAGCATGTGCACGCTTATTTGAATTCAATTTTTTAGGCGAGATTGACAAGGGTAATTTGACTTGGTTGGCTCAGACTTAGGTTTGGGATGACAAACCTAGTGGTTCGGTCTATAAATTCATAAAAACCTCCATTTTTTTTTATACCCCTCTCTATATATGTCTTTGATGTTATTTTTCTGTAGGATACACAATTCAGTTGTTGAAGAAATTATAGACATTGATCGAGTCGGCTATGAAGATTTCAAATATATATATTTTTTTAATTATTATTGTTTACTATTTTTAATCTATTTTTGTCTTCACATGTATCAAAAACCTAGAATACATACCTCTCTTATTTATTATATAATGTTTTCTCCGCTTAACCATTAGTCAAATGAGTTATATCAGACACAATATGAGACCGATACCTACGATCTAAAAAAAAATGTTTTGATAATTTCAAGACCCTTTTAACCTACACGAACAAAAGACATTGTAATTTCAGGCATATGTTGACTTTGATAATTTTAAAAAAATATAAAATTAATATTGAAAATTTCCAAAAAAATACAAGGCACAAGAAAAATGGGTTCTCTATAGGTATAAAAAAAATTGGAACGAAATTCCATCGTTAAGACACCCAACACCTGCACGAAAGAAAATATGTACCTTACATTTTGTTGGAAAAATAAGATACCACTTTTAGAAAAAATCAAATTTGACCTAGTTATTCACAATGTCTATGAGTAAAAGTTGTATATTCATAAATATAATTAAATTTCCTGTGTTTCATCTTCTTACACCATTTTCAAATTCATTGTAAAAGTACCTTGAATAATTCCTCCAAGTTAACATATTGATGTTTTTCCAAGTTTGCATTGTCACTAATGCATCATGAGAGACCGTCATTAGCTTGCACTCATCCTTTACATTAAATAAATATTTACTACTATATAATTGGCCTTATTCAAAGAAGATGGCTACATACATCAATTAACTAAATGCTAGATAGCCCAAAGTAGGGAGGCTAGGGTAGGACCCTAACACAACACTACAAATGGTTAATGTTATGTGCTTCAACCACGTCAAAAACACATAATTGCATTATAGCCCATGTGTGCACATAAAAATGTTGATTCAAAAAAGGTAATCGAAGTAACACTTGGAAAATAAAAGTTCTAAGTGTTTAACACACTTTTATTTCCCCATTTTTCCTTATATAATTAGATTACTAACCATTTTATTGTCTTTTACTAGTGTCAGGTTACCATAAGACAAAAAAATAATGGTTATCAAAGCCATTATATACCTTGTGTTATCACCCTAATTTCACTTCTCTATGACATTCAAGTAATCATAGCTAGAAGCATCACAAATTAGATATAAACCATACAAATACAGTCATTTGTAGGCTATAACAACCATTTATGGGCATCCAAGCAAGGTGCACTCATCATAGGATCCTTCCCATGAGTTTTACAAAAAATCCTTTTGATGCTTGCATAACTTGCATGGAAAAAGGGTCAAAACCCAAGTGACCCTATCTAAATAAAAAGGGGTGGTCCCTGTGGAACTTAATGCTTAAAGAAAACCCTAAATGATGGAGTGGTAGAAATTTCAGCCCTAGAGAACTTCCCATCACCACCATGGGATATCCACTCAATCAAACTATAACATAGCACTTTTGTTTGTGGGGTATTAAAGAATACCTCTAGTTTCACTAGATATTGATAAATACCTCCCAAAATTGTCTTTTTGAACCCCCCCTCCCAATACATATTTTTAATAAAAAGAACCCTTATTTTACTATATATCCCTTTTTTTAACCAAATACCCTTTTTTATAGGCCTCAATACCTATAAACCCCCTCTTACCCAACATCCCCCCATGGGGTGTCACCTTGTTGACCAATATCTTATTACGTTCATTCATAACGGGGGTGTTTAAATTATAAAAAATAAAGTCAATATATTCTAGGTATTGGGGAGGGGGGGAGGGGGGGCCTCAAGGGGTTTATAAGTATTAGGGGGTATAAAAATAGGTATGTAGTGAAAATAGGGGTTTCATTTATTGCAAAGATGTATTGGGAGGGGGGTTCAACAAAAGGATTTTGGGAGATATTTACCAATCTCTAGTAAAATTAGGGGTATTCTTTAATATCCCACGAACTAAGGCGTTATGTCATAGGTTAACAGAGTGAATACCCTATGGATCCCCCCCACCCAAGATACCCACAATATATTGACTCTAGTTTTCACAATTTTAAAACCCCCTTTATGAATGAATGTGATAAGTTATTGGTCAACAAGGTGAAGCCCCCTTGATCACCACTCACCCACCATATTTCATCTCCCTTTCATGCATTTAATGCTCATTATGATGGATGCAAAGAGTGGTGGTTCTCAGGATAAAATATAAGAATTGGGTAGAGCCATGATAGTGAAAAAAATACAGTTGATGTGAAATAAAACACTCATGAGAAAAGTTCTACACTAAAGTGAGACTAAAAATATCTGACTTCTTTTGTATTAATTCAAACATAATATTATATAGTTTTTACATCAAGAAAAAAAAAACCCAAAATACTTGGAGACAAATGCTCAATAATCTCATAAGAAGTAACAACTAAATATAACTATAGATCTACTTGGAGACAAATCTCAACTAGCCATGAGAAAAGGAAAGCAAGTGGCATTGCCAAAACAAGTAATGTACACACATTCCAAATAATAATGTGATAAAAATAAACAAATATATGTCAAGAACTAAAAATACTTATCATTCCTCCATACAATAGAAGCATTGGCCTCAAATTCTTTCAAGAGCAAGAAAACATTTGTTACAGTTGATGTTGAGCATGATCTGGATTCAAACCTCTAGATCTACAAGATGACGAGTAATTGTTAATTCATAATAAGTGTTGACAACATCATGGATGTTTAACTGATTTGTAAGATCATGGTGAGAATCACTATGAACCTAATGGGAATATTTAGGTGATGATTAATGTCGAACTAGCTTATGAACCAATGAGAAGAGCCACCAATTTTTAACTTCAAAATGAGGAGAGAACTTTGTAACAAGTGAGAAACTCTTAAATTTTTATATTTTCTTCTTGAGGTGATGTCTCGTGGCAACTAAGACCATTGAGAAACCAAAGAAAAATATGAAGGAGGAGGTGTACAAGAGTACTCTAAAATTATTGAATTCTCTTAGGACTACAAATTTGGAAGAGAATGATGTTGTTGATAGTGCTACCAGATATATGTTAAAGAATGTTTTTTAATTGTAGGATCAACTTGATGTGGTAGTTTAAGTGTAATGCAACTAATATGTTTGATGTTGTCTTTATGCAATATGTAGGTGTTGTTAATGCATCATAGTGGGCCTTCCAATCATATTGATAGGGTCAGTCAAGTAACAAACCACAACAATCCATGTGGGTCACATCACAAGTGACTTTATCCACAACCAAAAGAAAATGAGATAATCCATGTATATGTGATCTAGGAATATGAACGTTTATCCTTCCATTCAAGTGCATAAGGATAAGGATGATGACTCACTAGTAAGTACAACTTGTTGATGATGAATTTGACAATCAAATTCTCTTGTGACCAACTATTGAAGGTACAAGCAGTGGAGAAACCATGGGAGAGATGTGCATGTGTAATAAATATACTATCTCAAGATTTCAAGGGAGTAGAGTGCTATAACAAGGTGACTTTATTGGTTTTCCTTAAGTCTTCATAAGCCATGTCTTCACTAAAGACCTCAATGGGAGCATCATCATTTTCCTCATTGACATACTTAGATACAACCAAAGTTTTATTCTTTAATTTGAAACATTTAGACTTGGTATGTCCTTTGTTCTTATAATAATGACAAAATTTACTCGAAAAAAGGAGAAGAAGAAAAAGATTGTGAAAAAATGATGACCTTGTAGTAGTGGGAGGTGTGAGCTTTGAAGCTGTAGATTTTGAAACATTGGAGGAGGAGGAATGATGTTCAATTTCGTGTTAATCTAAAAACTTGTCTTTGGCTAACTGTGCTTGATCATAGGAAGAATCAAGGGTGGTGATTTCCATGTACTTTAATTCATGATACAAATTCTTCTATTGTCCACTTTTAAACTTGAGGACAAGTTTGTCAACTAGATTAGAGATGCTGAGAAGAATTCACAATTTGTTGAACTGGTGAATGTAGTCTTGCACAAGCATGTAGAATCCTTGATGTAGGTGAAGCCCCTTAATATTCATATCATGTTTGTAGATAGAAGGATAGAGCATGAGGCCAAGGGATTCCACAAGCCCAATTCAAGTGGTGATAGGATTTTGATTTGTTGCATGTTCTGCAACCTAGTTTGGCAAGCCACGTAAGCTTCAACTTACTGAATGAAACATTCTCATCTTCATGAATCAGATTATAGTCAAATCGTATGTTCAAGTGAAGGATCCAATTGTTAAGCACTTCTAGATTGCGGGATCCATTATCAACGGGCATCTCATATTTGGTGTGTTGAGGAGATGATTTGTTAATGGAAATATTGTTAAGTGTAAGTGTTACCATGGCTTATGTAGTCATTGTCTTGGATGAAGGAGGAACTTCGAGTGAAAAAGATAATGAACCTCCCAACAATAAATGTAGATCTCCCTTTTTAAATAATATTCCTTTCAAAATAATGAATAAGATACTTTGATAAGAGAGAAACGCTTTTGGCCAAAACCTCAATCATAATTTTTTACACAAAATCCCTTTGATGTCAATAATTTTGAAAAAAAAACATGGGAAGAAAAGCATACTTTCTCATTTTGAGGCAAGCATGAGGCACAATTTTCATGAGCTAGTTCTCATATAACTAAAGGTTTGAGGCAAGCATGAGGCACAATTTTCATGAGCTAGTTCTCATATAACTAAAGGTTTGAGGCAAGCATGAGGCACAATTTTCATGAGCTAGTTTCTCATATAACTAAAGGATTCACCTTTTTAAGGATTAAATTGGAAAATAAATATGAAATCTATTTATGAAAATGAAAATGTTACTAATGTCATTATGGTTTCCATGCCATCAGATGCTTTTGTCCTCCACGTGTAGTGATATGTCGATCTACCTCTTACTTAATTCTCCATGTTTCCCATGATGGATAAATAAGGGTATGGGCACTAAATGTTGCATCCTACCCTCAGGGTAATAATAAGGGTGTGGCATATAAAATTATTACTAAATGGAATAATCATTGCGTCCACAACTCAGCATATATTGTCCTCACGAGTTCCATGTCGTAGCCACAAATTTGCTGAGAAAATTAAATGTGCGAATGTTATGCCAGCACTAGAATAAAATACATCCTCAAACTCCATGTGGGAACAAGATCTATCTCAAGGATGTAGATGGTGGAGGCACTTTCAAATATGCAAGGATATATTGCTCAAGCAATAGATCATACTCCTAGACACAAGAACCACTTAGTCATAAACATCACCGCAAGCATAATTTTTACATCACCGCAAGTAGGTATAAGTTTTTACTTATACCTACTTCTTAGAAATGTAGTAGTTATATATAATTCAAAGCAAAAAAAATTGTAAAATCCAAAATTAGTTAAAAGATTTGCGAGGTATTGTAATTGAAGATTACGTATCCAAATCAATCAGATAGTATGTAGAAAAGAGTTGTGACAAGACGTTGTCTAAACATTCAATTTTTTGAATTTTTCGTCGGAATCCTGCAAAACAGATTTTGGTGAAATCACCATTTTTTGTTGTTTAAATTGCATTTTTGAATGCATAAATGGATTAAGCACCCTTAAAAACCTTTGAGACACATGAATTATACAAAATCAATTACTCAAATATGGAATTCCAACAATTTTTTGTCGAACTTTAATAAAATTGATCGAAAAATATGCTTATAAAAACTTCAAAAAGTCAAACATTTAAACTACACGATTGTGACAGTAACTCCCAATACAATTATCTTCTTCATTATTGTGTTCTCTACAAGAAGTGATTTTAATGTGTCTTACATCTTATGTAAAAGAAAAATTGTTAACTCAGTTGGTAGAAGTTTTCCACTTTTATACATTTGATATGTTTGGTGGACAGAGGTGAGTGAGTAGAAGTGATATGCTTTTTATATGTGTGGTGAAATATATATTTAAATTATGTAATTTTAAAAATAGAAAAAAAAAAAATTTATAAAAAATAAAAGGTTGTTCTACATCTACACATATAATATAAATATATTTTATATAATATAATATGTTTTATTTAGTGTTGTTATATTGCATTATGTTTTTATGAATGTAGTTGTTTCATATTTGTTAATAATAGGTTTTGATATGCATATTTGTTGTTTTACATTCACATGTAATAAAAGGTATTATAAATTTCATGATAAAAGTTTTCACACACATTTTATAGGTTTTGATTAGTGGACCTAATATATAATTTTGAGTGGGTTTAATGGTTAAGAATATTTTTTTCCTCCTAAAAAAGTCACAAGTTCAAATCCAAAGGAAGGTTACCTTTGTAGACTTTACCAGTGAAATTCATTTTTATATATTCATTATGATATATATGGTTGTTATTATATATATATATATATTCATTTATATAATAATAATAATAATCTATTTTTAAGGTCACGGCCAAGCCAACACACCAAATTTGGTGTATGAGACCCCCTTGTTTGTGGGACAAGGGACCCCCCTCCGCCCAGCGATTTGACTGGTAAAGTCTACGAAGGTATACATACCCTACCCCCCTCTGGATTTGAACCTATCTATTTTTAAGGTCAGCCAAACTGACACACCAAATTTGGTGTATGAGACCCTGTTTGTGGGACAAGGGACCCCCCCTCCATGTGATTTGGCTGGTAAAGTCTGAAGGTATACATACCCTACCCCTACGGATTTGAACCACCATGACCTTTTAAGAGGCAACACATGTTCTTAACCATTGGAAGCCACTCAGGTTGTATATTTAATCTATTTTTAAGGTTACGGTCAAGCCTGATATTAAATTGGTGTATGAGGTTTCCTTGTTTGTGGGACAAGAGAGACCCCCCTCCATGCTTGATTTGACTAGTAAAAGTCTACACAAAGTTGCCCAGCCACCTTATACCTACCCCTACTGGTTGAACCTCGACTCTTAAGAGGAAACACATGTTCTTAACCATTAGGCCACTTTCAGGATAATAAATATTAACTTAATATATTTATATATATTCATTTACATAATATATTAATATGGCTATATATTCATTTACATATTATTTTTTATAATAATAAATATAGACAACAATTATGATATATTGAGATTTATATATGATTAACATGAAATTAAAAATATGGGGAAAAAATCATAATAATAAAATTTATTTTAAATATTAAAAATTTAATATAATAAAAGATATTTTAAAAAATTTAAACATATCATCACTTTGTAACATGTTTGCCACGCAACCATCTACTTTCTAACACAAAAGGCTGAAAAAAATGTAGCGTCATTTGCCAATTTGTAGGATTTAAAAAACTAATTAAAAGGAAGTATTTAATAGCATGTTTTATTCCATCCATTTGAAATTATAGAAAAAAAATTATAAAAAAAAAAAAAAAAAAAAAAAATGTTTTGTTTTGTTTTTTTTAAGTTTTTATTATTTTTTTTCTAAATGTTACTTCTATCGAGGGAAAATTAGTCAAATCAAATATTTTCACCAATAAAAAAATCTTTTTTTTTTCAAAATTAAATTTAATATAAAATTTATGTTAAACATTATAGAAATTTTAGACATTTAAAAATAACTTGAAATTTTTTGACTAGCAATCGATTGCTATGGAGAGTTATAATAATATGCACACAATACAAATAATAATGTGATCAAATAAATAAGTATATGCTAATAACTAAGAATTTTTATCAATAGTGTAGATTTGTGTTTTTGGATTCATTCATGAAGACATCAAGAGTTAATTGTTACTTGATTATCCTACTCTATCAATGGTTTTGTTAATCACTAAGAGTTTTCCTTTCACTATGGCCATCTAGAGAGGGATTTTTTCTATGTGCATTAGTTTACAAAAATTGAATAGTTAAGGTGGCCAAAGGACCCTCCCATGAAGGGATTGGAGCCCACTAGTTATAGTTTAATCTTCCTAGGTGACTAATTGCAAGTTTAATTGTATTTTCATTGGATATCTTTCAATAAATTGGTGTTTCCCCAAATTCTACTTCTCAAATGGTGAATTATGCATCTAATTTATGTTCAATTTGCTAATTTGATTCTATTTGGTGAAATTAGTAGGTTTATTATGACTTCCATAACATCTTTGTCTAGTATTAGTTTTCACAACTGGCTTATAATATGATTTAGCATCTTTGTAACTAAAAACACTAACTCCCTTATATCAATCATACAGTAACCAACCAACATGGATATGACCAAGAACATATGCCAATGAATATTGTCATAAAACCATTACCACATATTAATATCACTACCCATAATTGTAGTGAAGAAAGTATGAGCCCAATCTAATACCATAACATAATGAAGAAAATGTATCCTATAAATATAGTGAAGAAAGTATGAGCCTAATATAATACCATAACATAATAAAGACAATGTATGTTAACATATCAAAATCGAAAAATAAATGTAGAAAGTTTTGTTATATTATGAGTTAATACATCAAAATCAAAGAATTAATGTAAAAAGAATATGAAGATAAAACTCAAAATATGAAACCAATGACTACAATCATCAAAATCCACTCATCACTTAAAACACCATTATCACCCAATATCCATATGAACCTTATTTCTCAAGTGTAAATAGGTAGGTGGTGAGCCCCTTTATTTTTCTTTCTTTAGGGTATAATGTAAGGAGGAATACAACTAATGAAGAAGACAATATAAATATGATTCAAAGATTTGGGTTATGTTCCGTTATGTTTTAAATTTTCCTTTTTCTTTCTTTAGGGTATATTGTAAGGAGGAATACTACTCATGAAGGAGACAATATAAATATGATTCAAAGATTTGTGTTTGTTCTCTTATGTTTTAAATTTTCAAAAAATGCAATAAGGGATGAATGCACAAGATTTTATAATTTTTTTTTTTCTTTACAGGGTATGATGTAAGGAGGAATACAACTCATGAAAGAGACAATATAAATACGACTCAAAGATTTGGGTTTCACCCCCTTATGTTTTAAATTTTCAAAAAATTGCAATAAGGGATGAATTCATAAGACTTTGTGATTCTAAGACTTGTGATTCTCATTTCATTGACCAAAAGAGGGTCAATACATTGTAACACAAGAACCAAGTGACAATGATTTGTGTGTAATGTAATGTTGGCTTTAAACATTTGTATATATTGATATATCTAGGCTAGTCATTATTATGGAGCATCACATATAGCTCTTAATTATGGACATCGAGTGAGTAAACTAAATTTATTTGGGTAGAGATTCCTAAACAAATACTAAAACTTATAAGAGAGGTTATGCAAAATTGTACAATAGAATTCAATGGAGTTCCACATATATATATTTACATATTCTTTTATTGGGGTCAATGATGCCTCGATTGGAATTGATTAGATCTCACATCATTGAGACAAGGTGGATTGTTTTGAGAAGAGTTGTGCATGTACTACGAATGAAAGGTAACCAAGAAAGGTTTAAGGACTCATTAGACCTATCTTTGTTCATTCTTTCTCTTCCCTATTGTTAAGCCCTAATATTGGCTCATTACCCTGAGTAGGGCATATTATATTAGTAATGTTATTTTATTTATATGTCGGCTTTAGGCCATTAGTTTATGTATTATACCTCCTAGTCTCCTATATATACCCGAGGGAACATTTCGGTACAAAAGAATCATCTTGGCCTTGAACATTTTAGGTGGGGTGGGGGTTGCCCCCCTCGAGGAAGCTTATTATCTGAAATTATCTCTTTCAAGGCATTGAGTACTTTTTTGAGGGTTCTTCTATACTATATTGATATTTACGCTTCTTAACATATGGTATAGAGCTCAAGGTCTTGGGGTTTGGCTGCTACATCGGAGACCTGTAGATTTTTGATATAACTTTCTTTCTACAGCGTTTGAAGGAGCGTCTTGGAGGATATTTAGTAGGCGGACCAAGGTACGTTGGGTTAAAATTTCATCTCACGAGGCCTTATACTTTTGGAGATATAGCCTGTACAAGATAGAAGTTATGGAATCATCTGAAATGTCGTCATTGATGAATTTTAGCTATAAAAAATTTATGTAACATTTAGGACCCTAAACTCTGGAGGCCATTTACAAAAATTAGTAAGGTATACATGGTAAAAGTTAAACAGGTCATCTTAAATTTGTATATATACACCCTGTGAAAGATGGGGTATCTAACTAGTCCACAATGACTAGTCATCTAAAGAAGAGGTGTTCAGTCAAAACAATCAACACTTCTTGCTAGAGTATCAAATTGAGTGGTTTCATTGGATCACAGGCCAGTCTTTAGTATTTGGGTGCAGTTTCAAATTTGATATCAATCATTTTAATCGAACATGCTATACAAGTGACATCTCTATGGAAAGGCCAAAATGAAGCAGAGTTGTGAGGGATGTTACCGTAGAATTCACTTAGCACATTAAATTTTGGTCAGACCTGTGGTATTGTAGATAAGAAATATCAGAGAAGTACAAAATAGAAAGTTTCATACCTAGAAGGGCGAAACTTGGGAGATGGGAACAAAATAAATATTGTCTAGTAGAACCGCCTTAAAATCAAGATTGGCCCGATGCTTGGCCAACATGCCACCAAAAGGGACCTTCACACCAAATAAGCCTCTAGAAAATCCCTAATTGGACTCTTGATGAAGGTGAAAGAAAGTAATGTAGGGACATAAATCAACTACAAAGAGAATATGGATTCAATGGAAGCTAAGTTGGATACTAAGATGGATTCAATGGAAGCTAAGTTGATGGATTCAATAGAAGCTAAGTTGGATACTAAGATGGATAGTTTAAAGGAGATCATGATATTGAAAAAATTGTAATAGAGAAGACACCAGAAAGTGAAATGCATCCCATGAAATTCATGATGAGAGGACACAAGGCGAATTGAATCAAGTGGAAACTCCAACTTTTGAATAATACGTTCTAAAATTGATATGAGAGTTTGACATCTTAAATTTGTAGATACACCTTGTGTAAGATAGGGTATCTAACTAGTCCTATTGACTAGTCTCAAGAAGGTGTTCCAGGTAAAACAATCATAACTTCTTGCTAGAGTATCCAAATTGAGTGGGACTGGTTTCATTGGATCCTGGACAGTCTTTAGTATTTTGGGTGCGAGTTTCAGAATTTGATATCAATCATTTTGTGCGGAGCATGCTATACAAGTGACATCTCCTGGAAAGGCCAAAAATCGGCAAGTTGTGAGGATGTTACCGTAAATTCCACTTGGCACATCCAATTTTGATCAAACCTGTGGCATTGTAGAGAAGAAATATCAGAGAAATACCTAAAAGAAAGTTTCATACCTAGAAGGGCCGAAACTTGGGAGATAGAACAAAATAAATATTGTCTAGCAGAACCGCCTTAAAATCAAGATTCAAAACTGATACTTGGCCAACATGCCACCAAAAAAGGGACCTTCTACACCAAATAAGCCTCTAGAAAATCCTAATTGGACTCTTGATGAAGGTGAAGAAATGCGTAGGGACATAAATCAACTACAAAAGAATATGGATTCAATGGAAGCTAAGTTGGATACTAAGATGGATTCAATGGAAGCTAAGTTGATGGATTCAATAGAAGCTAAGTTGGATACTAAGATGAATGGTTTAAAGGGGGAGATCATGGAAGTATTGAAAAATTTCGTAACAGAGAAGACACCCGAAAGTGAAAATGCATCCCATGAAATTCATGATGAGGACACAAGGCAGGTGAATCAAGAATGGAGAAACTCCAACTTTTTTTTGAAGACCAACCACGTTCCTAAGATTGATATGAGGAAGTTTG
>SNQJ01S0073828.1:53495-73865 GCA_010110895.2 Picea sitchensis | reverse complement strand
TAGTAACTCCACCAACCACGTGCAGACCTTCCACGAACCTCCCAGCCTTAGACCTCACTGCTCATCACGCTTAACAGTGGGTCACCCACAAGCTGGGACTAAGCTCCACCCAAGGCAAGGGAATCCTAGGTTAGGTTGAGGTTACAGAAAAACTGCATAGAGCAACCGGAAGGATTCTCCCCAGGATCCTTCTTACGCCCACTACTAACGGACTGTCATTCCCCACATGCTTGTTCCACCTGGGAGTATACACCTTCACAGGCACAGTCCATCGGTGCTTCACCTCCCTCTCTGGGACTCGACAACAGGCCAGATCAGGAATTCTCGGAGCTCCATAGCTGGTGCTGGAATCACTCTGGGAGAAAACCACTTCCCAGCAAGCTCTCTCACCTAGAAAGAGATGCTCACAGGCCTGAAAACCCGCCTCTTCTACCACGGGCCTAAAAACCCATTTCTTCAACCAGTCTTCAACTCAATTCCCGCAAGTTCAAGATGACAACAGTAGCAACAACTTTTAGCTAACTCACGGGTGAAAGCAGAAACAAGAAAACCGGGTGTGGAAAACAGAAAACAACCACAACAATGGTTCAACACTCATTTATGCAAGGATGAAAGTCGCAACAATAGATGGGAATAGGTCCAAAAATGGCAATGGCCAAATGCTAGAAACAACACGCTCAGGCGATTTCCCCGATGTCAGGTTCCACAGAAGACACGGAACAGTTCACTGGTTTTGGTTCTCAGAATTGCGTGAGGGTAAAAACAACAAAGGTTCCAAATTAGAGGCAAACAGTTTTCAAAGAGAGGATCTGGAAACTAGTAGCACGGACGTAACAACGGAGGACCTCCTAGACTCTCACGATTCAAACAGCTCACGAAAAAATGGAGGATGAACCCCCTCCACGACTCAATATTTGGGTTAAATTTCATGTGCCAAGGCCGACACATGTCGCCCATGAGGCTGCATGCACTCCATCAACCTATGTTCCCTTTTGCGCACGTTTCCCCTTCCAGGAACTTAGGATAAAAAACATGTTTTTTCACATAGCTTTTGGAATAGTAATAAATTATTATTCCCAAGGAATTAATCCCCCAAGATTAGCCCCTAGGCTCAACACTTAGCCTCTATTTGCAACCTTTCAGCCTCTTTTCCCTTACCCACTATGTGGAATCTTAGTCCACCATCACTCTTTCTTTGTGGTCGGTCTACACGCAACGATGTTTATATTTTTATGAATGTTCTGCATAATACATATACAAAAACAGGCTTTTGGCCTTAATACTTAGGCTCTGTGGCCTAATAAACACATAATCCTACCAGCTTATCAATACTCGTCTCACCAGCCTACAAAACATGATTTACAATTCATAAACATTATTACAACAGGGTTCGTCCTTGGGGATATTACATGAAGTATAGGAAGGAAACCTCCAAGATATAAGTTGACACCCATAAAAGAGAACCAACAAATGGAAGATAGGTCTATCTTTAGACCCATGTCAAGCCTTCTATATGGGTAGGAAATTATTTATGTCATTCCTCTTTGCCTCCCCTTGCTCTCATTTTTCTTCCCTGCATGCAAGGTACTACAAAATATATTTCTAAGATATTGGCCAAAAAGAATATTAAAAATCTCTTTAAACCTTATAAAACCATTGAATAATTATTTATAACTACCAAAGATAAACAAGACCGCATGTTTGTTCAAGGAGTACACCAAATTCCCTATTCTTATGGCAAATTGCACACAGGCCAAACTAGTAGATCCTTCAAATCTAGTCTCAAAGATCATATAGCCTAGTATTCATTATTTAGATCATTAAACCCCTTCCTTCTTTCTTTGTTTTCTTAGATTTGGTTTATGTGACTTCTCCTAACTTACTCCTCATTTTCCCCTTTGACTTCACTGTTCGTTTAATTTTATTTCTAATTTTAATATGATTCAATCAAAAATTATTATTAAATTAGTCATTCCTTGACTACCTCTTTTATATTTATGTTGAGAGGTTGATTATTAATTAAATAAATTTTTACCATGTAAAAACATGGGTGTGTTGATATTTGATGTGGTTGTGTGAGTGGTTATTGAAGGTCTTTTTCCTTTGTTGGAATCCCTATGTTGTCGGACAAGAAGAAACCTTGAAAGAAAGGATCCTTGAGAAAGTCAAGTTCAAGTCTCAAGAGATTGTTGCAATTTTAATCTCGTGACTTACTTTTCAATCCCTTGATCTTAATTAGAAGTGGAAGTATAGGAAGGAAACCTCCAAGATATAAGTTAACACCCATAAAAGAGAACCAACAAATGGAAGATAGATTTATCTTTAGACCCAGGTCAAGCCTCCTATATAGGTAGGAAATTATTTATGTTGTTCCTCTTCCCTCCCGTGGCTCTCATTTTTCTTCCCTCCATGCAAGGTACTACAAAAGATATTGGCCAAAAAGAATATTAAAAATCTCTTTAAACATTATAAAGCCCTTGAATAATTATTTATAACTACCAAAGATAAATGAGACCTCGTGTTTGTCCAAGGAGTATACCAAATTCCCTACTCCTCTGGGGAATTGCACACCGGCCAAACTAGTAGATCCTTCAAATCTAGTCTCAAAGATCATATAGCCTAGTATTCATGATTTAGATCATTAAACCCCTTCCTTCTTTCTTTGTTTTCTTAGATTTGGTTTATGTGATTTTTCCTAACTTACTCCTCATTTTCCCCTTTGACTTCAATGTTCATTTAATTTTATTTCTAATTTTAATATAATTAAATAAAAAAATATTATTAAATTAGTCATTCCTTGAGTACCTCTTTTATATTTATTTTGTGAGGTTGATTATTAATTAACTAGTTTTTTTATTTTCTAACATCCTTTATTAAAATAAATCTTACTATTTAAAAAAAATAATAAAAATATATACAATAATATTTAGAAAGTGACAATTTAAAAAAAATAATAATAAAAATATATAAAATAATATTTAGAAAGTATGGATTAGTTAATCAATACATCATATTATTGATTAAAATCTAATAGTCTGTTTTAGAATTGCTTCGCTTATCACTAACAAAATTCTATAATTGCAAAGATACTTAAAAATTTGAGACACTTACCAACTAGTAAAAGTAGTAATTTTTCCTCCACTAGTTCAATATCTTCGAACAAAGATAGAAGTCACTTTCTGATACTAAGTATATTTGTGATCTTCTTCATCACTTTCACATGGAAGATTCTAAACCATCCCCTTCTCCCTTCCTATCTGGAGTGAAACTTGTTGCCACTTGTACTTCTCTTGTAGTTGATGCCACCTTATACCGCTAGTTAGTTTGTAGCCTCTTATATTTGACTCATACTCATCCTAATATTTCCTTTATTGTTGTTCTTGTTTCTCGTTATATGCAATAACCCCATGAAATCCACTAGAAAGCAGCTAAAAGGATACTTCGGTATGTCTATGATACAATTTCATTTGGGATATATTACAGCTCGAGGTAGACTCCTTTATTGGTTGGTTTCACTAATTCAGATTGGGTCAACAACCTTGATGATCAAAAGTCTACTACATGTTATTTTTTCAGCCATGGTTCATGACATGTCACTTGGGCCTATAAGAAACAACAGGATATTTCTCTTTCTTCGGCAGTAGAGTACTGAGCAGTGGTTAATGCATGTCAAGAAGCCTTGTTGATTTGACAGAGCCCTTCAATGTTTGGATTCCAACAACATCATTTGGCAACCCTCTAGTGCGATAATCAGAGTGCCATCAAGCTTGCCAAAGACCTATTTTAACATCGATGCAACAAACACACCGAGATACACATTCACTTCATCTCAAATATCATTCACGATCGAGTTATTTAAGCTCTCTTTTTCCCTACAAAAGATCAAGTTGTAGACATTTTCACAAAGTCTCTTACATAAGTGAAGTTTTCTAAACTTCCATCTATGTTAGGAGTTTAGGAAGTTGTCATTAATGGGGGATAGGCTTTGATGCCTCCTTCCTTCTCCTATTGTTTCACCTTTGTAAATCCTTCAATCCTATCCCAAGTTGTTCTTATGGGGGGGATGTTGGGATATTTAGACATTTAGGAGTTAGTTAATATCAACTTGGTCTAATGTGGCGTTAGGTAAAAGTTTATTTCTTTAGTATGCATTTGTAGTTAGGTAATCTGGCGGTCACAATATGTTCTCAACATAGAGTCATCTTATGGTTCATATTCTCCTCAATCTTAGCAACTACATTGATCTCTGGCTTAAAACCCGATTGGTCCATGATCTTTATTTAAATATCATGGAGGGTCATTTGCCAATGATCGATTGTGAGAAAATCTCTTGTAAATATATTTGTAATATTTTTCTTTTGTATTAATAAATTACTCCAATTGGCCATGTTGGCTAGGGTCATGGATGTTTCCCCATAGGGGTTTTTACCATGTAAAAACATCGGTGTCTTGATCTTTGATTTGGTTGCGTGAGTGGTTATTGAAGGTGTTCGTCCTCTGTTGGAATACCTATGTTGTCGGACAAGAAGAAACCTTGAAACAAAGGATCCTTGAAAAAGTGGAGTTCGAGTCTCAAGAGATTGTTGTAATTTTAATCTAGTCAATTACTTTTCAATCCCTTTATCTTTATTAGAAGTGGAATTATAGGAAGGAAACCTCCAATATATAAGTTGACACCCATAAAAGAGAACCAGCAAATGGTAGATAGGTCTATCTTTATACCTAGGTCAAGCCTTCTATATAGGTAGGAAATTATTTATGTTGTTCATCTTCCCCTCCCCTGGCTCTCATTTCTCTTCCCTACATGCAAGGTACTACATAATATATTTCTAAGATATTGCCCAAAAAGAATATTAAAACCCTCTCTTTAAACCCTCTAAAACCCTTGAATAGTTATTTATAACCACCAAAGATAAATGAGATCACATGCCTGACCAAGGAGTATACCAAATTCCCTACTCCTATGGCAAATTGCATATAGGACAAACTAGTAGATCCTTCAAATCTCGTCTCACACATCATATAGCCTAGTATTCATTATTTAGATCATTAAACCCCTTCCTTCTTTCTTTGTTTTCTTAGATTTGTTTTATGTGATTTCTCCTAACCTACTCCTCATTTTCCCCTTTGAATTGAGTTTTCATTTAATTTTATTTCTAATTTTAATATGATTAAATGAAAAATTATTATTAAATTAATCATTCCTTGAGTCCCTCTTTTATATTTATGTTGTGAGATTAACTATTAATTAAAAATATTTATTTTCTAAGGTCTTTTTATTTATTTAATTTTATTTTTCTCAATTGTTTTATTTATTTATATTTTTAATCTTCTTTATCAATTTCTTTTTACAACGTTTAAATTTAACATTTGATTTAAAATGTAAAAATTCTTATTATTAAAACATTTCAATGATGTATTGTTGAGTATAAGGAAAATGTAAAAATCCAAAATTAAAATAAATCTTATTAATTTAAAAAAATTAATAAAAATACATACAATAATATTTAGAGAATGAAAAAACATAGGAAACAATCTAATAAGAAAGTTTTAATCAAGTCTTATAACACTTAAATTGTAATTCAGAACTTCTAATAGACTATTTTGTAACATATTCACTCATTAATATTATTGTATATATTTTTATAACTATTTATAACTGAATTTAAGATATAGACTATAAAATCTTAAAATAGTTATATAGACTTAAATTGTAAATTGATTAAAATCTAATAGACTATTTTGTAACATATCAGCCTTCCGTTTTAGACATGGAGTAAATCTTCGAAGTAATGCTTCGCTTATAACTAACAAAATTCTAAAATTCGAGGCCCTTACCAACTAGTAAAATTAGTAATTTTTCCTAGAGTGATTTAATATCTACGAACAAAGATGGAAGTGGTTTATTTATTTATTTATATAATATAATAATATCGCTTATATATTTATTATCGCTTAATATATTTATTTATATATCGCTTATATATTTATTTATTTAATATCGCTTATATATTTATTTATATATATAATAATAATTCATTATTGTAATTTTAAAAAATTATAAGTACTTGTTGTTTGAATATAACGGTAGCAGAGTTACCAACGCAAAACGTATGATCGTCCGGTCATGTATTCGGTGTGTCGAAGCATGCCATTTTCGTGACACACCATAACTAATCTTCTTGTTTCATCGCATGATTTTACTGTTGAGCATACCATTTTCATGCACACCATAACTGATACTATGGTTTGTGCTATAATGAGTTTGAAGAAGAATTTTTCATCAAATGTATGGGAAATGGTCAGTTTGCAGAGTTTTGATTCCTCAACAACGCCCTAACTGTTAAAATTTTGAATGATTTTGGGGACCGTTCAAACAAGTGATGCAGTTGTATGAGAATAATGTTGTTAAAATTTTGAATGATTTTGGGGACAGTTCAAATAAGTGATGCAGTTGTATGGGAATAATGTTGTTTTATTTACAATTTGTGAGAAGCCTGTAATTTTTTGTTGTAACTTAACAGTGTTGCCGATTGGAATGGGTAGGATTGAAAAGAAATGGATTTTAATGAAGCTTATGTTATCTCTATGTAATCCATGGGTGCTCTCATCGCGTGCATCCATTACTGCATCGTGATGTTATCTCGGTCACTCGAATGGGCGAATCTCTTCCATGAGCTGCAAACATCTTCCATGTCTACCGTTGACACACTGCAAACATCTTCCATGTCTACCGTTGACAGACTGTGAAGGGCTAGCTAGGAAGTTAGGTCAAGACATTTTGCACAGACCTTTCAAATTTTTAACTCACCATTTTGGACTAAAGTATTTGGTTAATAAGTTTGGAAGAGGACTAATGAATAACATTTCTATTACAAATCTGTTGAAGAACAGGTGTGTTTCAAATTTTTAACTCACCATTTTGGACTAAAGTATTTGGTGAATAACCTTGGAAGAGGACGAGGATCCTTACAAGCAAAATGTAGGACTAACGAATAACATTTCTATTACTAATGACTTGAATGCAAACATTTCTATTTCTATTACTAATGTATTATGTATTAAAGAAATCAAATTTTTAACTCACCATTTTGGACTAAAGTATTTGGTTAATAAGTTTGGAAGAGGACTAATGAATAACATTTCTATTACAAATCTGATGAAGAAGAGATGTGTTTCAAATTTTTAATGAAGCTTATGTTATCTCTATGTAATCCATGAGTGCTCCCGTGGATTGTCACCGAAGGCGTCCATTAATGCATGGTGATTCTAATTGTTGAAAGCAATATGGTGGAGAGTGGGCGAAGCTCTTCCAATTCCATTAGTTGCGAACTACGGCGCCCTAGCCACTGTTCAATTCGCTAGTGACTACACGGCATCTTTATTGTTCCCTTTCGTTTGCTAAGGAAAACAGTATATATTCCCACAAAGGCACTGGACTGGTTCTCCCGAGATCAAATGGTTCTCTCTTTTAAGTCATGGGTTTGTGCTATAATGAGTTTGAATAAATTGTTTTCATCAAATGTATGGGAAATGGTCAGTTTGCAGAGTTTTGATGCCTCAACAACGCCCTAATTGTTAAAATTTTGAATGATTTTGGGGACCGTTCAAACAAGTGATGCAGTTGTATGGGAATAATGTTGTTTTATTTACCATGGCAGCAAGGGTTTACAATTTGTGAGAACTCTGTAATTTTTTGTTGTAAGCCTATTGGAATGGGTAGGATTGAAAAGAAATGGATTTTAATGAAGCTTATGTTATCTCTATGTAATCCATGAGTGCTCTCATTGCGTCGGTCACTAAAAGCATCCATTAGTGCATGGTGATTCTAATTCTTGAGAGCAAACATCTTCCAATTCCATCAGTTGCAGTCGGCGAATCTCTTCCAATTCCATCAGTTGCAAACATCTTCCATGATGCTTTTAGCGTTGCACTAGGAGTGTCATGCGAAGGTGGACTTGAAACGAGAGTGTGAAGGGCTAGCTAGGAAGTTAGGTCCAGACATTTTGTACAGACCTTTCAAATTTTTAACTCACCATTTTGGACTAAAGTATTTGGTGAATAAGCTTGGATGAGGACTAATGAATAACATTTCTATTACAAATCTGATGAAGAACAGGTTTATAAAGACAACTGACTTGAATGCAAACATTAAATCTATAACAATGTCCAGAATTGTTCACCTTTTGTGAGTTTTCTGTGTGTTTTTAAATCTTTCCATTGTGCGTTCTCTGTTATACGTTCGAGTTTTAGGTAGTGAATTTTATAAATGTTTGATTTTTCAATCTGTACCGGAATGTTTTTTTCAATAGAAAGATTCTAGTCGTTTTCACATATGGGTGCTATGATTTTACAGAAAATGTTTTCTAAGTTTGGTTCTCTCTTTCTCACATTGTGTTTAGGTTTTTTTATTGGATAATAATTATAAAGTTAGTTTCTCAAAATGGTAAAGAAAATCCAAACTAAAACTACTTTCTCACAAACACTGCACCACTTCGGTTGCGTCCCTTTGTCTTCACATTATACTGCATTGATGGCTTTCGTCGTCGATTTTATGTTACTATTTTGCTTTCCACGGTATTGATAATTTAGATATCAATTCATTAAAAAATTTACAATGATGATGATGAAGAATATTCACGTTCATTAAGACCAAATTGGTCTATCTTATCTTAAGAGGGTAAGTGATTACTTATTATTCTTTAGAATTAAGAGAAAGTGTTTTTCATCTTCGATAATTTTGATCTTCTAGATTAGGGTTGATTACATACTTATAATACCTTTATCACACCACATTTTCTCCTTAAATTTGATTTGATGATATTTTTAATAGTATCTTTATTCTGCAAAATGGTGTCTTCCATGATTCGCCAATAGTTTAGCCAAGACCGGCCATCTTTATGCCATCATCACTTGAGTTTACGGCTTCCATGTTGTTTAACTTGTTATGCTCAATTATTTTAACTAGCCTCTTTGTTTTTATGGGACAAGTTGTTTCAATTTATAATTTATTTTGTATTTGTTCCTTGACTAGAATTCTCTCGTATGTATTCTCTTTTAAACCAAAAATTATGAGGTTCAAGACTCTAGGGCCACATTGTTATTTATCTTTTCTTCTAAATATTTAATCTTATTCCTCAAATTAAATTTTTAGAGATTATTGACCTCACCTTCTTGGGTTGATTGTTTCGTTTATTGGCTTTGTTTTTCCATTTCTTGTAGTCTAATCTCCATTTTTTGCAACTTAGCCTCCAACCCTAAAATTTTGTTGTCTATTTGTTTTTTAATCTTGTCTTTAAAGGATATAAACTTATTATCAAGCATTACCTCTAACTCTATTTGAAGTTAGAACCTAGTCACCAACTTAACCAAAATAGAGTTCTTGTTTTTATGGAGGTCGCATTTCCATAATGTTTCCACATTATTTTTTTAAATGCTTGTTTTTTAGTCTAATCTCATTCTTTTTATAAAAAAAAATTCAACCCCGATTTTAGTAATTTTTCCATGTTTCTTTCAATCTTAAAAAAAATTACCATTTACTTTTTTGAAATTAAAAATTTTCATATATTTGTGTCTCTTGAATTAATTATGGTTCCATACTTTTTAAATCTAGTAGAAATATCATTTTTAATACATGTTTTTTTACCTTTACTTCAATACACATCAAATAATTGTACTTAAATAACACTATTTTTCAATATTTAGCAAAAAAATATAAACTTAAAAAACTTACGAGAAAAAACTTTAAAAACTTACTCTAAAAAAACCAAAAAAAATTAAAAATATATATAACAATTAAGAGATAATTAAAAAAAAAAAAAAATTAAAAATATATATAAAAAAAATCAAATTAATAAACCTAAAACAAAAAGTTTAATAAAAAAATTAAACCTTAAAATTACAATTAAAATAAAATAATGAAATTTATATTAAAAAAAAAATTAACATACATACAAAAAAATACAAAAAGTATATATAAAAATATATATATATATATATATTTTGTGATTTTTCAAATTTATAAGTAATTCTTGTTTGAATGTTATGGATGCAAAATGTATAATTCTTTAGTCATGTATTTGGTGTGTAGGAGCATGTTATTTTCATGAATTTAATTTAATAATAATTCAATTTTATAAATTGGTGTATGAGATTTGCTTGTTTGTTGGACAAGAGATATTTCCTTTTAACAATTTGAGTGATAAAGCTTAAAGAGGTGTACATATTCTCCCCTTTTGAATTTAAATTTCTATCATCTTAAGAGAAAACACGTGTTATATATATATTATATATATATATAACATCAATTTTTATCTAAAAGTTAATTAATATATATTCTTATTTTTATCTAAAAGTTAATTAATAGAAATTCCTTGGAATCTTAACACTACTATCATGAGAGCACATAAATATGGGGAAACATTAATGCTCACAACAAGCAACTAGTGTTATTTTTTGTAAATTAAAATTTGTATTTCCTTGAAAAACTAAAAAACTTACATATCCTGAGGAACTAGAGGTCAGCCTGCCAAAAAGAGGAAACCAGTGTCGGCACCACACTCCTCAAAAGTATATTAAATTGTCTTTGTAGCTATATCTATGCTGAGCAAAATAAAACTGAATATACATGGAGGGCTCAAAAGCCTCTTAAAAGTTGTCCTACAAAACTGAACAAAGATTAAACTATAACAAAAACTTAATAGGTCATGCACCAGGAGTGTCGTTGCTCTCTTCGCCATGAGTGGGTCGGTTCCAGGCAAGAGCAAGATTGAAGGGTCGACGACAAATTGGACATCTGATGGAAGTTGGTCTGCCTAAGAGTGCCTCAAATAGTAGACCCAACCAACGGTTTATGCATTCCTAGTGAAACATCTGATCTGTTGTATCTTTGCGGGTGTCAATGATCAAATTAAGTTGTTCCTCTGAGAGATTAGGCGAGGTGGAATCTGGGACCTCCTCCTAGGTAGGAATGATATCCTGAAGTGAAATGAGCAGAGGTATCTCCTCAATAATGGGATAGTCCCAATGGCCTTCCGATGGGTTGGTTGGATAAGTTGGGCGCGGTACCTTTGTATGTGTCGATAAGTGTTCTAGCGGCCTACCTGGCATCAGAATGGTTGTGGACAAGCCCTCTACATTCCCAAGAAATTGAGCCAATGAAGCTTCCTCAATGACTAGATAGCCCCAATTTTCCTCTTCCATGTTGATATCCAAGGCTGGCGTCTCATCAAAATGTGTAGCCTGAGGAGGACACTTGTGTGGCTCGTTGTCAGGGACACCAGCATTTCTGCTTCGGTCGGCAAGGTAGCGGAGATAGTTTGGGCCTCTGCAAGACCAACCACGCTCACGAGGCATGATTCCATTGTTGAGGGTGTGGAGATTTAGGTGGGGAAAAAAAACCAGAGGAGAATCCAAACGCACCAATAGAGCCCAAAAGAGAAACATGACGAGAAAACCAGAAAGGTGTATAGAAATAATCATGTTCCAACACATGAAGGGAGAAGTTACAGCGGAGGTGACATCGTCCTTTGTGGTACATTTCCTCATTAAGCTCGACGACATCCTGAACCAGTGAACCTGAATTTGCATGGGGTGAGAACTCCCATCAACAATGCCCTGCATTGCATGCATCTTTATGAAGGAAAGCCAGGGGGGAGGCGGCAAGTAGGGGTTTGCTTTCTGTGCATGGGCATGCATGTGGCACCCCATTCAGGAAATCATGGGCAACTAGTGTTAAAAACAAGTGAAGTAAACCATTGTTTTCTTTACACATGAATCAAAAAAGTTGAATAGATGATTCAAAAAAGTTGAATAGATGATTCAAAAAAGTTGAATAGATGATTGCATTCTTAACAAGTGAAATAGAATGATGGAATATTGAGTAAATTATTTTATAATTAGAAAAGTTGAATAGATGACTGCTTTCTTAATAAGTGAAATAGAACGATGAATAGTTTACGGAAGATTGAGTAAATTATTTTATAATTAGATGATATGTATTAAGATTATATAACACAAAATGATATATCTTATATAATTGGTTATAGGGTTTATTGTGAAGTAATGTTATTTACGTTTTAATTAAAAGATTTGCATAGATATTAAAATGATTCATTTTAAAATTATAAGAATGATTTTTTTAAATTAATTGCATTATAAATTTAATTGGTATTTCAATGTAAGATAGTTTTATTGTTGTTCTTCTAATGAACTTCACACTAAAAAATAATGTTAATAGTAAAGATTACTATTTTGCAAATCCTTCCTCCTATCACATTAAAAACGTTATCTATTTTATATTTTATATGTTTATTTTATCAATTTATATAAATAATTATATTTAACTATTTAAAAGAACAATTCATTTAAAAAAAAATATTGTATGTTTAATAAATAAACATCTTAAATATAATGTTTAACATTTGTAATAATATTATTTTTTATTTAAAAAACTAACGTTGTCTATTTTATATTTTATATGTTTATTTTATCAATTTATATAAATAATTATATTTAACTATTTAAAAGAACAATTTATTAAAAAAAAATATTGTATGTTTAATAAATAAACATCTTAAATATAATGTTTAACATTTGTAATAATATTATTTTTTATTTAATAAACTAATCACTAGAGGGAGTGATCTAGTGCACTTGTGTGAGGCGAGTAAATCCTAAGAATTTTTTGGTAGCGTTCTCATGGAAGGGCCCCCGGGAGGAGTCGTTGCCTCCCCCTAATGAAGAAGACGAGGCCTTCTGAGCAATGGTAGAGGCTTATGCTCAGATTTCAAAAGCACAACCATCAAAGTTTGTCAAGAGGACGGAGGAGATCCCAAAAGTTAAACTTTCCTAGAGTTCGACCAACCAGAAAGCTCTTGCATTTGCAAATCAAGGTTTGGCAGGTCAGTTCACTAAGATTTGGCCCTCCCCAAGAATGGTAACAACTCGGGTTCAAAGGAATTGGAAACCCAAATGCAAATCAAGGTTTGGCGGGTCAGTTCACTAGGATTTGGCCCTCCCCAAGAATGGTAACAACTCGGGTTCAAAGGAATTGGAAACCCCTCATCAAAGAGAATCTTTTTCACTTCTTCTATGGAAGGGGTTTCTTTGATTTTTTGTTTGAGTATAAGGAGGATCGAGATTTGATTTTCAGAAGTGGACAGTGTTTTCTTGGAGCCAGGGAAATGTACCTGAACAAATGGTCACTTGATTTTATCCCAAAAAATGACACTCCATCAAAAGTTCTAGTGTGGGTGAGGCTCCCTCATCTCCCCTTGCATTGTTGGAATGATGAGGCTTTAAGGTGCATTGATAATTCCTTGGAGGGATATGGACAAAAGAGAACCTCTTTTCCTATGTCAGAATCTATATAAAGGTGGATTTGGTGAAAGAACTTCTTAAGGCCACAATTATCACAAAAGATAACTGGAAGCATGTTCAACAATTGGACTATGAACAGTTGTTTAAATGTAAGGCATGCCATGAATACAACCATTTTTGCTAAAAACTACAAAAAAATATAGAAAGAGAGAGAGAAGCTCAAGATAATGATAAGGAGGAGTGATGAAAAACGGTGAAGTACAAATCTGCAATCAATATTGGAGCAAGGTATCAAGTTTTATCAAGAAAGGTCCACGTTCCCACCTTTGGGTAAAACCCCAATCTGCAAAAGGGGTCGTCCACTATCCGATCGGGAGTTTCCTCTTTAGTCTGCCTCTTTAGAAAAGGAGAAACCTTCAATTCAAAAATTTGGGTCTAAGTAAACAGGGGTGAAACCCTCAATCAAGGTGCCAAGTGTGGGTACGAAAGTTCATTTCATTGAACTAGTAGCGTCAAGGAGTGGAGAGATGAGGAACGACATGGAGAATATTCCCACCTTGGGAGTGGAAGAAGTAGAGAATTACAAAGATGTTGCATTGGGCTTTGTAGAACCTAAAAATAAAGAGGTGGAATCAATAGAACCAAATAAAGAAGAATTGAATGAGGGTTTAGAGGAAGTTGTAACTCAAAGATATGGAAGGAAACTAGCTCGAATAGTCAGGAGGAACAAGAAAACAAGGACATCATGATGGTTTCCCAAAAAACTTTAGAAATGGTGGACACGGGACAGAAACCTACGAAAGAAGTCGAGACTATTGCATCTTCCAAAGGAGGCAATCTAAAGGTACAGGGTAAATAATGATAATAGTCTCTTGGAATTGCAAGGGGCTAGGAAAGGCCCCAAAAGCGACAGGGGTTAAGGATCTTATCAAGTCAGAAAATCCTACAATCCTCCTAATCCAAGAGACAAAAATGAAGGCCTTTGAGGCAGTAAAGACAGGAAAAACCCAATGGAGAATAGTCGAAGGAATAGCAGAAGACTCAAGAGGAGTGTCTGGGGGATTATGTACTCTCCCCGAAATGGTAAGTTTGGAATTTTCCTACCAAACTCAAAATTGTATCTTGACTAAGTTTAAGAACATTAAAAATGGGGAGCATTTAAGTATATTTAATCCTTATATGTCGATTAGTTATTTGGAGAAAGAAGCTTGTTGGAGTTCATTGTTAAACTTGTCCAATTCAAAATACATTTTTGATTGTATAATCGCTGTGACCCTACACAATATGGAAAAGAGGGGGGGACATGATCCCTTCAGAGGGAACATGGAGGACTTAATCAATGGTTGGCACCTTGTGCATGTCAAACCTATAAAAGGGAAGTATATTTGGTCCACTTGTGCATGTCAAACCTATAAAAGGGAAGTATATTTGGTCCAACAATAGAGTGGGACATGGGTATATAGCTACAAAATTGCATAGGTTTCTAATCAATAGTAATCTCTTACTCCAAGACTATAACTTCAAGTCCAAAATTATTCCCTCCATCGTTTCAGACCATAAGCCAATTTCTCTACATTTTCAGAGCTACCCTGATTATGGCCTCTTTCCATTTCGGTATAGTCCCTAATGGATGAACTCTCAAGAGGCCATTGAGAGGCGTTAAATCAACGTGGAAGTCATGGATACTTGGTACGCCAGTATTCATTTCGGAAAAAAAGTGTAGATTGAAAAAGGAGGCCTCGGAAGACTGGGTTAAAAACTGTTATGTTTCTCCCTCCATAACGAAAGAGCATATTAAAGGGAAAATATCAGAGGTGCAAAGTCGAATAGAGGATGAGGAGGTATCCCAACAGTTGCAAAATCAAGAAGTGGAACTGCAAAGACATTTCAAATGGTATTGAGGCGGGAGGAGGAACACTGGCGGCTCAAATCTCGAAGCCTATGTCTTGAATCCGGACATCATAATTCCAATTTTTCTCACAGACAGACCAAGGCGAGAGTGCATAAAAATAATGTTAGAGAAATTATCATGGAAGAAGGGAAGAAAATATCATATTTTCAGTAGATCTAGAAGGCAGCAAAGACACAGTTCACTGCACTCTATAAACAAGACAATCAAGCGGATGGCGACAATGAGGATGCAATGCTTGAGAATTTACTAGCAGTAGTTTCAATGGAAGAGAATATTGAGCTAACAAGGCTAATAGAAGAGGAAGAAATTAAAAGAGCCATTTGGGGTCTCAATCCTGATAAGGCTCCCGAGCCAGATGGGTTTTTAATTTCTTTTTATAGATTCTTCTCGGATTTGATCAAGTAGGATTTGAAGAGAATGTTGTTATATGCACAAAGAACTAATATATTAGGAGGGAGTATGAATTCCTCATTCCTGGCTCTAATACCCAAAGACATAATTTTGATAGATTTCGCCCTATATCCCTATGTAATTCATCTTATAAAATAATGACAAAAATTATTCCAATTTGCATGAAGGAGTTGTTACCCAAGATCATCTCTACTAATGAGGGAGATTTCATGCAAAACAGGTAGATAATAGACAACATTGTCCTCATGCAAGAAGCGATCCATTCTTGCTTTGAAACGAAATAGAAAGGTATGGTCATAAAGTTGGATATGGCCAACGCCTTTAATCGGGTAAGACATTCATGCATCTTCAAAGTGTTGATTAAATTTGGGTTTCACACTGAGTTTGTCTCATGGCTAGCTTCATGTATCAGCTATCCATGGATAGCACCATTAGTCAATGGTTAGCCTGCACTTTTTTCCAATGTAGCAGGGGTTTGAGACATGGTTTCCTTCTCTCCCTTTTCATGTTCATTATAAGGTCGGAATCCTTGTTGTAAGATGGAATCAGAAAGGTTAGTTGGCAATTTACTGGGGATTAAAATTGTGAGAGGTATAAAGAGAGTCAATCACTCACTATGTATTGATGATACGCTGTTGATGGGGGGCACCTCCCTAATTATTTCCAATAGATTCAAAAATATCTTGGATTCATTTTTGGATGCTTTCGAAGAAGCTCTTAATCTGCGGAAATATCAAATCTTTGTATGGAAATCCAGCCTTTAAGTATTGGACTCGATTTCTAAATATTTGCAATTTTCTTGAGTTGAGGAGTGGTCCTCCTTTCAGTATCTGGGGATCCCAAATTCAATTAAACAGACCTCTTTCGAGGCTTGGGCAACCATTATTGATAAATTCAGGATTGAATTCAGGCTATGGGGTTCTTAGTGGCTCAATTCGGCAGGAAGGACTATACTCATAAAATATGTTCTTTTCTCTTTTCCTCTTTTCAATATTTTGCATTTTTTGCTCCAGCTAACGTCATGCATCAAGTTGCTATGAATATTAGGAAGTTCTTATGACAGGGAAGCAAATTCAACATGAGAAAGTATCATCTAATGAACTGGAAGACGATAAGGAATCCAAAGGACAGAGGAGGGCTCGGAATAAAAGACCCATCTATAATGAATGTGGTGTTAGGGGAAAACTTGTTATGGCGTATGATGGTAGATGCTCCTGACTGGTGGAAGAAGGTGTTTTGGAGAAAATACTTCATAGGTCCAAGGTCCAGACGTGTAGAAATACCTCTTAAAAAACAAAAAGGATCCCCATTATTTAGACCTATAAAGGTAGTGATTCCTCTAATTCAAGATAAAATTGCATGGTCTCCTAGTAATGGGAAAAGCGTGAAAATATGGGATGATAGTATCAATGGTACGTCAACGTTGAAGGATGGATAGAGAATCAAAACTTTCACTCTTCTTGATATTTTGGCTTGAGAACCAGTAATGGGAGCTTGGTTTAGATGGTGTTTTTGTCTCCCTCCAGTTCACATTTCACCTCTGGTTAATAATCTAATAAATTCACTAGTTGGATGTGCTCTCTGATCTCCTTAACAGAGAAGGATCGAGGAGGTTGGGGAACAACAAATTATAGAGTGAAAACTGGGTACTCTACTCTTCTTGAGGCAGAGAAATTTGTTCGGTGTTCCCCTTATGGAAAAGAATATGGTCAAATGATAGTTTACCGAAGGTCAAATTATTTTGTTGGACCTTGGCACATGGGAATGTTCTCACGACGAAGAACCTAAGGAAAAGAGGAGTGGCAAGTCCCATGTGATGTGCTCTATGTGCCAAAGAAGAGGAAACTAGTGTGCATCTATTCATCGAATTTTCAATATGTTCATGAAGTGTGGTATTAGGATTTGGCAGGATTGCAGCCCAGAGTGAGGGGATCCCTGCAAAATAAGAAGGTATTCAAAAGAGTGCGGAATGCTCTGCCAAAATTTATGTGTTGGAAATTATGGTTGCAAAGGAATAAGAAAATATTCAAGGATTAACTATATTCAAGGAATGAGCTAGACATGAGATCTCTCCTCTAGTGATCAGTTGGAGAGGTTACAGGTTTGATTCTATTGATCTCCTTGGGGTGAGGTTCTGTAGGTTTGACGGTTTACCCCGTTTACCATCCATGAAATCTAGAAAAGTACTCAGAAGATTTCCCATGATTTCTTTTGTCGGCAAAAAAACAAAGATATTCAAAGATGAAAAAATATCGCCCAAACAAACAAACAGCGGATAAGGCTTTGGAAATTTTATCATAATATTTGAGAATTAGAATTTAGGTATGATGGATCGCTAGATGCTTAAGAGGAAACTTGGATTAAACAATTTCATTTTGAGCATTATTCTCTTTCCCGACCTTCGACAGCGGGCTCATCCATGCCATGGAAAATTAGGAGGGATCCGACCAAGTTCTTTGAATGGAGAATGAATCAACAAAGTGTCTCCCTATTCTTTGAAAGAACTTTGAAGAATAACCCATGGGCGCGCAAGAAATTAAGGATTTAATGGTCTTTGGGGACTCCACGATCATAATTCGGGTAACTATGAACTATTCCACTCTAGGACGAATTAAACTACAGGGCATCATAAAGAGAATCAAATAGATGATAGCTCAATTCAACAAAGTAAGGCCCTTTCATATCAAAAAAGAGCTAAACAATGAGAAAGATGTGTCTTGATTAAATATGTTGCCTCGTTAAAAACAGGTATGTTTATGGAAATGCAAGTATCCTCTAAGGTTTCAATTTTATGAGCCATAACATAATCTATCATTCACACTAGAGATATTAATGGCCCACGATGTTGGCTACCACCTCCCAAAACTTGAATAGTTTATTAGTTTACATGTCCATCATTAAGAAGTAAGATGGGAATATTCGTCAGGTTGAAACATAGAATGGTCAGTGCTCAGATTTTGGAAGCTTTCTGTCACAAGTCCATTGACCTTGCTTTGGGAATGTTTCCCCAGCACCGAAAGGTGCAACTGACCAGCCCGTTTATTTTCAATCCTTCCACGAATTCGATTTTGAGGTGGTTTGATTGAAATATTAAATTTGTAAAATTGTTTTATGTATAAACCATATTTTTAAGCATGGAAGGCTTTAATTAAACATCCTTCTTGACCTTTCAGTCTTAGCATTGTTCATTCTTGTATTATGTTTTTTGATGTTTGATATTAGGCAACTGTATACAATACAATGCAAACCGTGAATCTTATAGACGTTTGGTTTTTTTATTGGTGCTCGAAAATGCAATGCCAATCGTGAACGTTTTTCAATACAATACCGAGAGGACATTGATTTTGGTCGGATTCTACAAAGAATATTTACAAACATTGGTTGTTTATTTTTCACATTGTGTTTGGGTTTTTATTTCGTTTAAAAATAATTAATAAATTAGTTTTTCAAAATTTAAAATAAAATTCAAACCACATTGTGTTTAGGATTTTATTTATTGGATCATGAACTTACAGAAAAATATTAAATCATTGGATGCTCAAAATTTGCGAAAGTGTTGCCATTAATTTTTCATGGCTTATTAGAAAAGAGTTTTGAAATACCCTAAAATGCATTGTAAAGAAAATAAACATTTTTCCACGAAAAACTGCATCCCAAAAAAATGCATCGATTTGTCTTCGCATTATATTGTCTTTTTTCTCTGTGGTTTCATTTATTACTTCTTCGTCAATTTTCTGTAACTATTTTGCTTTGATTCGCAAGGTTAAATTGTATTAAAACAATTTAGATATTTATATTTTTATTCAATTTGTTTAACATAAATTATTGTTTGAAAAGAAGGTAGGTGCATTTTTAAATGTAATATTAAAGAGATTATTTTAATGTTCATCTCATTGTAACATTAACATTATTATATTTCCCCCAGATGGGGTGACATCGGAGATGACGGATAGATGGCCAGACGGGCAAACACTTGGCCACGTCTCTCGCCACCTCAAGTCAGCGCAACCTACATCCACCTCCACCATTACTCCATGCGTTTAATTCATTGGCCTCGACAACTCTGCGTTCATTCGAACTCGAACCCGTTTAATGGTATGGCACTCCAGTTCATGGGAGAATTTATGGCTATGGATTGGCCGAAGGCCCAATCCCATCGTCCTGCCGAGTTCAATGGATTTAGGCCAGCAATGGGGAACGCCATGGCTCATTCGAGCCCTTGGCCTCCAGATTCCTGGCGTCCTCTGGCAAATGGTTTAGTTTTCTGTCTCTAGATCGATTTTTCTTGGCGCTCTCGATCCTCGGAGCCCTGTTCTCCTCCTTCGGTCAGTTGTGGCTCTTGGCTCTGGTTCGCTTCCAGTCCCCTGCATAATATTACTCCAACTTTCCTTCCTGGGTCTCAGTTGATCTTCCTCATGCCGCGAATTCGAGGAAAATCGAAATGGGGGGCAGCCTGGTACGCTACAAGAGGAAGAGGTGCGAGAGGACGAGGTAGGAAGGCTCTTCCAAGATTGCCTCCAGACCCTGCGCGTGCCTCCACCCTGGAGCATCCCTAAGCTTCTCCTCGTGTCAACTCCCTGGACCACTCTCCTGACCGGGCCACTTCTCCAGGTCTGCCTCCTTTGTCTTCTCCCTACGCCTGTCGAGTCGAATGGTTCGACAGCAAGGGAAACTCCCTGGGCTTCGCGCAAAACTCAACCCGTCACCCCCCCGCCAGCCTCTACCTC
>SNQJ01S0073828.1:36346-51386 GCA_010110895.2 Picea sitchensis | reverse complement strand
GTGAATGAGTTTTGACATTAGAAACCCTGAATCCCGATAGTGAACCAGGGATTGGCATTTCGCTAAGGCAGGTTTGTGGGAACTTCTCAATTGTGGGAAATTAACCCAAAAATTTTAAATTATGATAGTGGATGTGTTACAATATCACACTTGATGCCATTTTGCAATATTCAACTTTACATGCTATATACATAAGAAAATATTATATATATATATATATATCTTTTAGTGAATAGGTTCTTCAACCTGTTTTTTTTCCAATTCTGGTCTGAGTCAAGATTTTGACTTGTCCTGTCCCAGTTCTGATAACTTTAGTTCAAGGTGCACAAGAGATCTCAGATTAAGGTGGATCTATGCTAATAATTTTATTTTACTGAGCCAATCTATTTTATATCACACAAAGAACTACATGAAGCCAAACACAAGTAACAGGGATCTTCCCCGCCTAAGCTGTGGAGCACCTCCCTTCTATCAACACAATGAAAGCTTTTCCTTTTGTTATCATTATTCCAGATGCTCGATCCTTTTAGGAGATTGATTAGTTTTATTAAGGTTGAGTGGGCATCGTTTGTATACTTTATTCTTGGGATCACATATATATATGCACATGTATTCCAAACATAGATATAAATTATAATATTCCTTTCTCTCCAGCTTCGCACATTACAACACATAATACATGTACAGTAACATATGGTAGACTACATCAAGCAAAAGTATATGGTAGACTGCATCCAGCAAAAGTATATGGTAGACTGCATCGAGTAAAATGAGCCCACGGAGTTTAGAAACAGAACATCTGTATGCAATGAAGCATTTACAATCTCTCACATTCTCATGATAAATTCCTCCTTTGGCACACTAGTAAATTAAAAATACATTAAATAAAAACTGTGTGCCGCCTCATGGGAAAAATAAGGCCTGCGTGGTAAATACTAAATATCTACACGTATAATTGCTACACGACCATGCAATAAACTCTACAAAGCTATTGATCATCATCTTATCAACAAATATGCTCCTGCTTCTGAAAAAAGAGAAATAGGCATGTAGACAGTTCTAAATATGAAATTGTGAACAATGAAAAGAATTCAAATGATATTAGCAGATATTTTCCCTAGTTAATTCTTAGAAGGAATTGGAAGCATTTATTATTTACAGTCATACAGCCTTATTATTGTTGATGACTGGAAAAAGATGTATACACTAAAAAGCACTTTGCCTGAACACAAAAATAATTATAAGTAATAAAATATCATACCAGACAGGATAAGTGACTTACAAGGAATTCAGGAAAATGGAGAACAATTTTTTGTTTACATGCAATCCAAAGTTATGGAAAAGAAGAGCTCCACGTCCAAGAACAGCCTTTCAAGACCTAAAAATTATACAAAGAAAAGGGTCAATCCTACAAAAGGTGACTCTCAATATGTAGCATGCATTGCAGAAAATGTAGAAACAAGAAGTGATGAATCATAACATTCTATTATCTTCTGTAGGACTTAAGAGATCAGGATCTTTGCCAGACATCCATGGTTAAAACCGTGCCATCAAATGCAAATGTAAAATTCTACAAACTATGGATGTTATGTTCATGAATCAGATCAAATAGAAGAGCCTGGCAGTGCCAGAGAAGTATCTTGCTAAATAATACTACAACAAGCCTTATATTAATTATGGATGCAACAAAACTCTAGGAAACTCTGCCATGAATGCACAGGATTTTGCAAATACTTGCAGAGTAATGCATGAAAAAAATTATAAAGCACACATAGAAGGGCTAGGCACCATGGGGTTTAATTAATTAATTTGGAGATATAAGACCGTATTATTTTTGTATTGATGAAATAAGCTGCCTTTGTGGATACTAAGAATACTCTCTTCTATCCCTGGCAACGATAGAATCACTAGCATATCTAAAAACCTCCATCTCAATAGAAACTAAAAGATTAGTTGGTTTATTCAGAACATAAGGAAAAGGATATGGGTGCTAGTTGAATGTATCTCACAAAAAGCTCTCATTCCTAGTAACTTGTCCACAAAGTCAATAAAAATTATAGGCATTTCTCCAACATGTTTGTCTCGTCAAATGACATCCACTCCCATACAAAAATAACTTAACAAGCAACATGTGATGCAAAGTAAGAAGCCTGCCGATTTCCATATAAACTGATTATGGTATTTGACCGCTCACTTGAATGCGAATTTACAAGGAATTTGGCATTCAATCAACTTGGAGGACTGGATCTAAAAGCCATCTGTTCCAAACAAATAAGAAGTACTGGCAAACAGGTCAGAAAAGAAATTAAATAAATACCACCAAAAGTCCAGACTTTCATCATAATCATCTCCCTGTAAATCGCTTATATCCAATTCCTCACCACGGTCAAATATTCGAACTCGGTACTCTGCTCCATTATTGCTGTACCATGAGGACAGCCATCCCAACGAGCACGCCTCTCCAGCTTCTCAAAAGTCACAGATCCCTTAATTAGTTAATATGTTTAAATAAGACACATAGAGCTGTGCTCCGAGCAGTGTGCTAGTTATTCTTTACTTTGTCGTTCATTCTAAACCTCTATAAGAGGATTTTTGCCAGTGGAATGAAAATGAATAAGTTTTGGCTTTTCTCTCTTCATTCTCTATTTTGTTCTCTGCATAATCTCTTTTAGCAAGCTTTCATTTACATCATTCAGTATCAGGATAGTTCAGTCCTGGCTTCCATGGCCCTTTAAAGGATCCACTCCCTGACAACAGCACTCATTGGCAAGTGATTTGGTTCCTTTTGCTCAACGCTCACCCAGATCACACAGCAATTTTCTTGTTCTGGGATTCTATGCCCTCTCACCCCAGCCAAATACAATTTTTTTCAGATCTTTGAAGTTTCTGTATACAATACCTCCTCACAGAGAGACTACCTCCAAAGATGTCAACTCTACCCAATCCAACTCAATTCAAGATCCGGCACTTGCACTCACTGAAGCCCTATGCAAACAATCTAGGGCATCTACTTCAATGCTCTAGCCAGACACCCGCATTACTCTACCCAAGTATGATGGTGAGATGCAAGGTGTTGTGCTAGACGCTTGGTTTCATACCCTGTGCGCCTATTTCAAGAGTTGTCCAGATATGTATGAAGAAAACAAGCTGCAAATCGTTGAGTATCGGTTGGATGGTATCAGCTAGATGGTATAGCCATGTTCTGGTGATAATCCCATGCTGAATCTACAGAACTCTACATTGAACTCACCACATAAGGCACAGGGGAAGTTGGTCTTGAGGTTGTTGTTCTTCCCCTGACATTGTTGGCCATTATTGTTTCCAATGCTCTGGTATTGATTGCCAACATTAGGATTGCCCCCTGCTGGAGGGTTTGGTTGTCAAGGATTGCCCCCCTATCCCTGGTTGGCATTGGCTTTGGTTTTTCCCCCCTATCGAGATCATGAGCTCACAAGGACCAAGAATATGTATCTAACTTTGACATGTGGGCCCCAGAACAATTTTTAAAAAGTAGGAGAATTGCCAAAAATAGAAGTTTTCAAAATCTGATCAAACTCACGGTGTAGCAAGCTCTGATCCATGTAACACTCTAGGAATACCTTTAGATGGACCAACAGGATGGAATCAAACCAGAACTTAACCCTCAAGTTGCAAATGCAATCGGGGGGTTAATATGAGGGAGGGAATGTGGATTAGTTGGCTAACCAAGCCATTAAGGGAAAGGGGAACCTTAGAGTAATTAAGGTGGAAAGATTAATTAGCGATACTAAGGGGTGGGAGGGTCAATTAAACCTCACCCTAACAACCAACACCTCGTCGATATCATTGAATATATTAAATGTGCGCTAGCACCCACCTTTAGGTGAAAAAGGAGCTCGCAAATCACCCCACATGTGAGAGAGATAGTACATACTACACACAAAGGAATTGGATGGGTTGAAGGGGATCTCCTTCACAAGGTGCCAACATTAATGGAAAGGATAGGAAGACAGAAGTATAAACCCTGGAGATTCACTCCCTTTACAATTGTCCAGAGAGGTATGAGCAATAGGAGAGCCATGGATCCTTCTTCACCCTGTTGAGTCCATGGTAAGAAACTGTCCCAGTGACCCTTGAGTAGTTACAGGAGATGAATAAAATGGTATGGAGGTTGTCCCATGGTCAGAAGCCATGGAGAAAGATGTCGGTGAATGCAGAGATGAAATTGACAATGGGCTGGAACTCAACCAAAAAACAAATGGCACCAGGCATTTGTAGTGCTCTGAAATGTGGAATTGAAAATGGCAATGCTCGGTAAACAGAGGACTATGCTAAAAGCACCTACCAGGAGGACTGCATATATGGAGGCAGATTTGGGGAGGACCTCCTCAACATGAATAACAAATTAAACCGGCTGACACTGGACCAAAACATTGATAACCACAACATCCAACAGATTCAAGGAAATGTTGCTAACATCCAGGCAAGAATTCTGGGAGACAAAGAGCGTTTCTCTGTTGATAAAACCTAATAACATTTGTCAGCTCAAGTAGAGGGTCCCACAGGCGAAGCAGGGCATCTTGTGCACCAGCAAGGTCAAGGTCTATCTGAGCCCAGAAAAGACATATTTATGTTTCTCTTGCTGTTGGCTATGCAAGTCAAATTAGATGATCTGTGTTTAATTTTCTGGATGTCTGAGTCAGGTATAAATGTGTCTGTCAGGGCAAGTTTGCCAGGGCAAAGTGTCTTTCTGCTTGTAAAGACTGGTAGTGGTAGTGTATGGAAGTAGATGGAAAAGTTCTTCAGGGAAAACTTGGACGCCCTGTACCGATTATGTATTGAAGGTATAGCTCTGATTTTTGAACTTTGGTTTGAAACAGTCTGCACAGGGGTAGGATAGAAAAGGTTTAACAGTATAAGTCTGGAAGACTCTGCAAGAGAGGAATAAAATGCTTCACCTATTATAATATTTTGGTAATATAATTATTTTTCCGGTGCAAAAAAAATGATTWAAAAGGAAAGAAACCCTAGAAACCTTTCTTTTCACGAATTTCTACTTAAGAAAGTGTTAACAGTTTAATTAAAATTATTTTTTAAAAATTGTTCGAAATTTTGTTTCGAGTTTATATTCTTTTTCGGGATAATTCTATAAAATTCATGGATAGATAAAAAAATTATTGTAGAAATACATACTACATATATCCCAAAAAATAAAACAATCCCAGTGGATTAGTTTGAGTAAACTGTTTCAGGACAGAGTTCGCCGTCAATTCCCCGATTCTAATCCGGCTGAGTCCCGTTGAGTTACTGCCGGCTATTGTAACGGGCGGTTAACCCGCCCTCCATCCAAATATTCCGAATAATCCCACGATAAAAAAATACATATCCAAAAAGACCTTGAATCCCTTTTTATCTCAAGGGGAAAAGATGCTCTCGCGTACAATGCTTGAATTTAAATTTAAATCTAACAGAAAAGAAAATTAAAAACAGAAACGTAGAAACAGATGTTCTCGCGTACAATGCTTGAATTTAAATTCAAATCTAACAGAAAAGAGAATAATTAACCCGATAAAAGCAGAAACGTAGAAAGCCCTTTTTCGTGAAATTTACACTTAATAAAATGCTCTCACCTTGGATTATCGCCCTTACTCCGTCTTTCCAACAACTGCCGGTGTTTCTCTACGGCTTTATCGACGGCTGTCTCGACGGCATCCCGACCTCCGACTAGAAGCCGGGCAATAACCTCCGGATCTGTTTCGAAACGTGCCTCTTCGAACTCCCGTCTGGCATTAGCCCTCAGGATGTCTCTCCAAGGAATTCCTTTCTCATTCGTCCACAGGAAGAAACGCGAGGCTCTTAGAATATCTCTGTACAGAGCGAGTGCTTCACGCCTGGTGCTGGTCAGACGCTGCCGGACCAATCTCTCGTCTTCTTCGTCTTTTGACGTCTTTGGGGAATCGAGATGCCGCTCCAGAAGTTCTTCTACTGTGTCTGGACCATTGTGAAGGGATCGCCAATGTGAAAATGGCGCGAATTCCCGCCATGCGACTGACAACCGTAGACCCTGGCTCGAAACCCTGAGTGCCATAGGCTTCCTTCGATCGCCTGGTTTTCTGGCCCTGGATTGGCAACTTCAGCTGAGATTTGTTGAATTTATCGGTGCCACGTGACCGTAGAAGTTGGGGTTTTAGCGAAAAGCAACCCCTCGAACTCGATTCCTGAATAATCGGGCTGAGATTTGTTGAATTTATCGGTGCCACGAGACTGTGACCGTAGAGATTGGGATTTTATGGGAAAACCACCCATCGAATTCGAACCCGATACCTCGTATATATAGTTCAACGAAACGAAAGATTGTTGTTGTGGACTCACCAAAATTTAATTAATCCCAGCTATCTAAGCGTTCAAACCAGTTCGAAAAGTATAATTTAAAACTTTTTGAAAAATTATATATATACATATATATTAGAATTAAATTTAATTGTAATATATATATATATATATATATTTATTTATTTTAACATATATATTAAAATTAAATTTAATTGTAATATATATATATATATTTATTTATTTTAATTTAATTTAATTTAAATATTTGAATGACAATAAATATTATAAAAATTTTAAAGGAATACTCACATTTTTAACAACTTATCAGTATCATGTAGTTATGGGTGTTCCAACATCATCGAATATAAAAGTTAGAAAAACCTCTATTCTCATGGGTTCTTATCTATTCATTGTACCCTTCCATAATATTAAATAGATGCCATAGTTTATGTTCACATGACATTATTAATGTGGACAAAATTACTTTATTAATTTATGTATCATTTTAAGGGTTATTAGTGGCTGCCAAGGGAATATAGCAATGAGTTTGCTATTAATTTGACATTAATTTGTTTTGTATTTTAAATTTATATGTGCATTGTAATGTTTAACTTAATAAAACAAATATATATTTTTTGATATAATAAAAATATTTGTTTTTCTCATTTCTCATTGGTTGATATATTCCAAGTCTTATTGTTGCCTTCAGGTATTTCAATATTTGAAATTAATTACATAATCAATAAACTTGGTTATAAGTACCTAGTATCTTTTATATAAAAAACTAAGAAAAAATGTAAAAATGTCATGTGTTCTCTCATTATTACTATCCATTTATTTCATTATTATTGCATTTCAATAAACTTGGTTATAAGTACCTAGTACCTTTTATATCAAAAATTAAGAAAAAATAAATAAAAATGCCATGTGTTCTCTCATTACTACTATCCATTTATTTCATTATTATTGCATTTATGCTTTTCTCTTATCATTAATACAAAGTGTACTCCTACTAGATTAATACAAAATGATAAACATATAATTATGTATGATGGCATATGTGTAATTTTTTTTTAATAGTAATTTTGAATTTCTTTTTAAATGAAAATAAATTAGTAAAAATATAGTTAAAGATGGAAAACAAAATGATATAGACAACTTACATATATCTTTCCCTTTTAATAATGATTTTGAATTTTTATTTAATAAAGACAAATAATAATTATAGTAAATTGACAATGGTTTTATAGTAAATTGACAATTGTTGGAACACTCTAACTAGTTCAATGATCCCATCTAGGTACACTCTATTTCCAAATTTACTTGGCAGGAACTGCCATGCAACCCTTGTTTAATAAAAGTTTGTTTTCTAGAATTAGAGGGTTCTAATTCATGTGTTATAAGCATTGTGAACTAGGTTGATGTCTTCTTGAATTCTCACTCTAATTTATGTGTTATGAGCATTGTCAACCATGTTTATCTAATGATTGGCTTATTATTTATTGTTCATACTTAATGTGTTCAACTCCCACAATTCCCAATAGTGAGGATGGATGTGAATGGTAATCAAGATTCGCAATTCAAGTCCACTACTTACCTTTTGCATTCGCTTTCGTCTATTCATTGGTAGGATGTACCCTTCCACAACATTAAACCCACCACATAGMTCATGCCCACATAATACTACCACCATATTGGTGTACMTGTGATTTTAAGCATCATTTGATGAAATACCTTCTCTTCTTAAATCCTCACTTGAATTCATATGTTATGAGCATTTTCAATCCTCTTCGATATAATGATTGGCTTGTTATTTGTTGCCATGCTTAATGTGTTTAGTGTCCACAMTCCACCATAATGAGTAGTTTTGCTTTGTTTCATATAGAAGTTTCTTAATGCTTCTTTTTGGAATAAACTCAAAGGATGYTTTCCTTGGTTAGGTTTAGATATGAACAATAAGTCGGACAATAACCCAATATCTAAACCCAAAGGATGCTTCCCCACATTCGTAGATGGCATCCCTAGTAAACCCATTAGCATAGACTGATGTGCCTCACCCAGGGGGATTTGAACCAGGCACTTGCTAGCACAAAACTAGCCAAATGCCCAACAACGTTGGTGACAACTGGTTGAGCGAATCCCTTGGACTTGATCTACAACTAACATACCATACTCATTGAGAATTTAAAGAGCACTAACTCTCATGGTTGAGCATGTTTTGTGATATGTTTGAGGTACGGATCTAAGATGCAGTTCTTGACAGTCACATGGATACATAGAAAAAATTATATCTTATATGGGTGTCTACAAAAATGGTCATTGTGTTAAAATTTCTATGTTGTCTTCTAACACTTCAGAATTCCTCCAAAGAAGTGTCTGTGTGTTTATGAAATTTATTTATTTTTATCGTATTTGAAGGTTTGTTATCACCCTAATTTCGCTCCTCTGCAACATTCGAGTGAGCATTGTTGGTAACATCACAAGTTCATTATAGCTCGTATAACATAGTTAATTACAAGCACGACATACGACTTTTGGGCTGCCAAGTAGGGTCCATTCATCACAGGGCCCTTTCCATGAGTCGTGCAAACCAACCCTTTAATGTCCTCACAACTCACGCGAAAAAGAGGCTCGAAAGTCATGTGACCCCAAATAAATAAAAGAAAAGACCTTGTGTGACACATAAATACCTAGGGACAAGGACCAAGCAATGAGTAGTGGCATGTTGTCTCCAAGACCTCCCATCACTACCATTAGCATTCAATTAACCACTTAAACAAGTTGGTTGGTCATCAATTGGCATTTGGGGTGGATTGATACGAGTGGTGGTCCTCCTAGCATATAAATACAGTGGTTAATCCTTAAAATTACATGAGAAACAACTTTGATTGTGCAGAGTTATGGTGTTTGGATTCAATTACAGAGATTAAGAGCATTTGTTCATTACTTCCTCTACTTCAATGATTAATCTTCTAATTACTAAGCACATGTCCTCCATAGCAACCATCCAAACAAGGGTCTTTCTACCTGCAACATTCCATACTGAAATTGAGTAGTCAAGGAGGCTAGAGGACCCTCCCATGAAGAGATTTGGGGCCCACATGTTGCAAATATGAACTTCCCAAGTGACTTTTCAAGTTTAATGGCCTTTCCATTGGTTTATTATTCAATATGTTGATGTTTGTCCCAATTTAAGTGTAAAATGATTGATTATGCATCCAATTTCATGTTCAATCTACTAAATTGATGCTTATTGGGTTAAATTAATAGTTGTATTGTGATTCCCCTAACACCATCGTAGATCCATCTTAAATCCATATCTATCAAGCACGGAGAGGGATCAAATTTCTTAAGGTGTAAATTATTTTATTATCATTTAATATGAAGGAATTAGTATTTTAGATGTTGTCATATGTAAGTATGTAGTATATATATGTGTGTAATATGTAATGGTTCATGTAATTGTTTTCTTTTAATTGACCCGACTTTATTTTTATTAATGTTATTTTTTTTTAATTGAGCCAACTTTGATTTTTTTTAATGTAATCTTGTCTAAAATAATGCTAACGTGACAACATCTCCCCCATACTAGATTGTAGAGCACCTCGCTACTCTCGGTGAAATCATGTCTAATCGACTAATAGGGTGTTTTGGTACCCCTATAACTCACAACCCCAACTCCACTCAGGAGTTCAATCCAAATTCTCACTCTCAATTGTATTTATATTCTGGTTATTGCTTCTGGTTATCAGCAAGCTTAGTGTAGATCCTAGTTAGGTCCTTTTTTATCTAGGCTATTCTTAGCCTTGTGGACGTTAAAAATATTTTCTTTCTTTCTTTCTTTCTACTAGAAGGAGCTAATTTTTAAAATTTCCCTTTTTCTTGGAAACTTGGTGTTTCATGTGCATGTTTGTCTCTTTTTTCGTACTGTTCACGTGAATTTCCCTTCGATATCCTCACTATTTGCGCAAGATTTCTCATGTAGGACACACGCATCATACTTCTGCAGCCAATACACTAACTCACATGTCTCTCATGCAACTTCTTTGTTCTAATACCCAACTGTCAAAGTCATGCTTGTGTCATAGTTATAGCCCATGCGACATTTCATAAAATCCATTTTTAACAGTCTCTGACTTTTGCCTGAAGCTTGGAAGGTTAAATTCATTTTTTCAGGAATTATTGATTTCACCTAACATTGATGTTCTTCTGTTTTTATCTCTCCCATTGTAGGTAATGAACAAAGACTTGGTTTTTTTTTTAGTACTTATTGCTTTTATTGGTTCATTTAAATATTTGGTGCTCTTACATTTTCAACATTTTGTTTCAATGCTTTTTTATTTCTACGATTAAACACATTCCTGCACACAATGAAGGACCTAAAAATTCTTTCAATCAAAGTATGCTCTCCACATTGCGCTCATAGGCAATCTTGGTGGATTAGAAACAATTGAAGGCCTAAAATACCTCCTTYGGCGCATTTGAATCTAGTTTGATGTTTCTTACTTCATATTATTGCTCACAAACTCAAGGAAGTTACCTAGCTAAGGAACAAAATCATTTCAAGTACTTAGTACTCTTAGACCTTTTTTTCTTGCAATTTCCATTTCATCATATTTTTTCAACTTTCATTTAGAGCATTTACTAAAGCATCCATTGTTTTCTACTATCACCCATTGGTGCACACAAAAAGGACGACTTAAAAACTTTTCTATTAGAGTATGTTTTCACGTTGCGCTCACAAAGTGATCTTGGTGGATAATAAAAAATCAAAAGTTTAAAATACCTTATTTTTCACRCCATAATCAAATCATAGTTGGTTCATGGCATAAGTTTAGCCTTCTAAAAACAAAATAATTAAAATCAATTTAGCCAATTTAATTCCTCTATCGAGGTCACAAAATAAATTATAGTCTAAGATAGGATTGTGGGGATAGGTATCCAAATAACTCCCCTCGGTCACTTTCATGTGAAACATAATTGTTTTTCCAATGGACTTTTAAATCCTTTGTATCAAATGTACAAAATCGCTAGTTTAATGAAGGTACGCAACTCTTTTAACCTACATATTTACCCCTTGATTGTTGGAGACCTRATCCCTTGTCTGCATTTGTAAAGGTATCTTAGTGGCCAAAACTAGGTTTATCACTAGATGACTTTTGTGGGATTATAGAAGTACCTCAAATAAATAGTTGTTGTCYTCTTGGACCTACCCCAGGAGAACTTCACTATAATTATTTTTGTCATACCTTCACTTGTCATCTTCATTGCATTAATTTCCACATGTTGAGAGAAATTGGAAGGCCTAGTTATTGATTTTGATTTAAGAAAAGATTAGTAGAGTCAATAAGATTGTGCTTTTACTTTACAAGAATCATGTTAAAACTTCTACATCAAAGCATTATAATTATGACTTGTTGAAACACACATATAAAACATTGTTCCATCACTTGCACACTAGTTTCAAAAACAAGTGTATAGAACTATCCCTTTTACTTATTTGCTTGTTGTAAGATGGATTCAAAACACTCGAAACTATAGTGCAACACCAATCACCTAAGCATTGGCATAGGCTTTGTAGTCTTTCCCCATGGTTCGAAGGAATCCTTGCTCTTTCCAGTTGTCTAACAAGGCATGCCAAATCTCCTTTAAATCCTAATTAAAGTTTGTCCACATCAAACTCATCGTTGCAAACTCATCCTCTACTAGTTTACCTTCTTCGAGCTCTACCTAGCTTAACTCATCCACCACCCACCCATCCATAATGGTTGCACCTCCCCCACCCCCACCTAACCTTTCATACATGGCTAGCCTAAATCTCCCATATTTGGATAAACTCATTAATGATCCTATATTACATGATGTAGCTTAGCCACCCATTTCAACCAAGCTACCCTCAGATATTCCAAAATTTAAGGGTCGACCTATTTAGGATCCATTCAACCATGTCATGACCTTTCACTTGTTGTGCTCCTCTAATAACATCATGATTGGTTCCATCCAACTTAGCGTATTTTAGCACACCCTCACAAGGGCGGCCACCAAATGATATCTCGACAAACCAAGGGGGAATCACACCACCTTTGAATCCATTACAAAATATTTTTTGACCTTCTTCCAATTACTAATTTGTCACAATGTTGGAGTAGCAATTCTTGCCAATTTCTGTCAAACCACTACCACCTGTATCGTGGATCACATTTGCAAAAGGCATAGAAGGTGTAGCTTGTGTAAGATAGAGATTAAACATAACATGGTCTTGGATTGGTTCTTAAAATTTATCCTCCATGTTGTTGCCAAAGACATAGCCACAACCATGCCATAGTCAGAAGAACAAGCCATCCTTAAATTAAAACTCTTTGACCTCATATATGCTCAGTCAAGGTATGTGTGCTCGATAATCTCGGGTGACTGTCGTGGCCCAATTTTAACTAAGTGTTGACACATTGTAGAGTTCAGTAAAAGGTGAATATGTAGAAATCACGAGACTACAAAAGTTGGAGCATGTGGTTCTACAAAATCCCAAGTACACAGAGGTCGAGGAGTCATCTTATACACCCTTCGCGTCTAGTACCTTCAACCCTCTATGCATGTCTCTAAAAGCACAAGGCCTTTTGTATGAATTGATTACAGCTAACAGATTCCTCAATATATTTAGGAACCTTTTATAACCACTCTAGTCACCTATGTATACGAGGATTGTAATGTTGCAAGAGGATGATTGATGTTGTTGTGATGAGAAGAGATGAGAGCTCTAAGTTGGTCACTTTGTCATGAGTTCCAAGCATGAGTTAGGCTATATTGTTCATTCTACTAATATAATGGAGAATTGTCATTCTCATGTGGTTTTGGTTATGATGTATCTCAATGATCTATGGATTTTTGTACTTACTATGAATGTTTTTAGTTCAGTTAGCTTGAATGGATGTGATTAAAGAATAAACGATAAAATGCACACCCCCACTAAATCTTTGATACTCTACACATTAATAGCATGGAAACTATCATAAGCATATCAACTAAGACCTCCTTCCTTTCAGAAGGTTGAATATGTCAATACACTAAACTACATCGGGCTTATGTTGGACATCTTCTACAGACCTTGGGTTTGTCATAGAGCCAACAATGCCCCTTGGCATTGTTCTTTTGAGAAACATACATCGAGGGCATCTCATGTCACTCTCCGTGTTATAATATCTCTTGCAAATGTTATCAACCAATTTGGTTAGATGAACCTATCACCCTGATACTATCATGTACTGTAACCACTACAATGGAGCTAGCACTTCATATAGCCAAACCCCTGTGTCATATGGTCAAACCAATGCATCATTTGCCCAACCCACTATGTCATATGGCCATCATTGTATGGGCATTACAATATGTCTTATCATAATCCCAAATTTCCTCATGACATATCACAACCCACCCACTCTAGTTCCAATATGTCACACCCAAGGACTCACACTCCCCAACATGTGCATTCACATTGCCCTACAATGGTCAACACGCTTGTAGTGGTGCATCCATGTCATATGATCTCAACACTTCCCATGGTGGCCCTCCACCTCAAAATACTACACATTCCTTGGTCCTCCTCCAAAGCCTCCACCCCCATAACCTCCCTTACCTCCTACTGATGTTCATATGGTTCAACCTCCTCAATAGACTCAAGCTTTTACCTGGAAAAACAGTGTTAGTCCCCCAAACACAGAAAATAAGGGGAAGAATAAGAAAGGTCACCAAAACCAAAATTATCCTCAAGGGCCAAGGGGATATCCACCTAATCCAATCACTAATGTTGGGGGAAACATTAAAGCTAAAAACTAGGATCATAATCCTAACCCCAAGAAACAATTAGAATCAAGGAAAGAATAATAAACTTTGGACTAAATTTCCTTGCACACTTGTGTTGATCTTTATTCCTATTAAGGACAAGAGTCAACCTCGTAGGGTATTTTATAAAATTCTTAAGACACCATCTTCGTTTTTATATAGGTGGCACTCCTTTTTTTCACTCAAATTTTAAATTCACTTATTCAAACAATAGATTTAAGCATTCATATCATCTACACCTGAGAGTGGACTAGGTGATAAAACAAATAACTAAACAAGGAGTGGTAATCCATAACATAGTAATAACCTAAATTGAAATATACATAATAACTATAGCCATTCCATCAAATATGTTCATAGAGTAAGGGAAAAATGCTTCGAAGAAAGATATATAGGACACAAATAATTGAAGGTCCAAAACAGAGGGTTTTAAATGATTTCAAACATTTAATATCATAAAGATGAAATGGAAACACATACTCGAGATCTCATGCTTTAATGAAAGTAAATCACAAAAGTTACGAGCCCCACAAATAGCTCTCTACGAGAGTATTTAAAAGAATATTACAAATTGGCTATCCAATTTCAAATAAAATGTGCACACAAATAACACAACATAATATTCATGATACTAAATGATAAAATGAAATGCCTTTGTCTGATTAGACTGGGATGGGGCTCTCGTGGACCATATAGCAGCATAGGTAAGAAAATAAAAATAGAGTTTGATGGATGGATTCCTCCTCCTCTCGACCTTTGAAATACCTTCATAAATATAGCTGGAACTTGACCCTTTTCGGTGCAATTGTTTCTTGGTAGTTATTGAGGATTAGTTATTTCATTCAACAAACTCTTGAGCCATTTTTTGATATAACCCTTTAATGGTGGAACC
>SNQJ01S0073828.1:16940-28809 GCA_010110895.2 Picea sitchensis | reverse complement strand
ATCAAACACTATTGGGTCCATTACCCAAAACTTTGTGCTACGGCTCTTCAAGGGTTGACATCAATGACAACCAACCTTAATCAACATGGACTTCTTTTTTAGAGTTGGGAAGTGACAAGGTTTGAATTGCCTCGACTCAGCTGGGATCAATTCTCACTCCTTCCGCTGATACTATATGGCCTAACAACTTACCCTCCATCATAGCAAACAAGGATTTCTTGGGATTTAGGGAAAGACCAAATCTCTGGCACTTCGAGAAAACATTCCTTAAGTGATACCAGTGCTCTTTATCAGACCTGGAGAAGACTGTGATGTCATCTAGGTAGATCACTACAAAATGGTCTTTCTCCCCGATGAAGGATATATCCATGGCCCGCTGAAATGTTGCTCTGCATTCATTATTCCAAATGACATTTTGGCATACATGAATGTGCCCCAAGGAGTGGTGAAGGTTGTCTTTTCCCTGTCCTCAGGCATGACTGATATCGTATTATATCCAGAAAACCCATCGATCATGGATATCCTGGATGCACCAGTTACCCTCTACAGTATGTGTTCCATCTTAGGTAGGGGGTAATTGTCTTTCTTTGAGCTCCTGTTCAGGTTCCTGAAATCGACACAAAGCCTGATTTCTCCACTTTTCTTCCTCACCGGGACCAAATTGGCCACCCATTCGGAATATCTCAAGGGGATGGTGATCAGGCCCTCTAACAACTTCTTCACTTCTTTCTCCATGACAGGCAACAACATGAGATTTATCTGTCTTAGCTTCTGCCTAAATGGCCTAGCCTCTTCCTTCAGTGGGATCTTGTGCTCAATGACAGATGTGTCATAATCCTTGAGGTCTTCGTAGGTCCATGCAAACACATCAACGAATTCCTTTAATAATTCAGTATATTTTGTCCTCTATTCATTGGTCGGGCTGCTTGATAATTTGACAAACCTATGCTCCTCCTGTGTGCCAATGTTGCATTCGGCTGTATCAACTTCTTCATTTGAAACCATACCCTTTGCTGCCACATCATTCCCATCGAACAGTCTTTCCAAAGGGACTAGTCCCCTCAGAATGTGATTGCTAGGCAGCTGAATAATCTGGTGATTAGCAATTTCATTTAAAAACACTTCAGGGTGAGGGTCACCTCCCAGGTCAGGATCCTAATCAATGTGCAATGCAGAAAATTCATCAACAGATTGGAGAAATTTTTCGATTTCCAGATCATCTTCGAATACCTTCCAATGCTTAACATTGTCGGGTACAGAGGGCCTATATTTTATTTCAACGTCATTTTTGACCATCGGCGACAGAGGAACGTTGAGCAAACTAGCTAAGACAGCTAAAGAATCGGCTGAAATATTTTCCCCCCTCGGAATGAAAGAAATGTTAAAAGCCAAGAAGAAATTATCAATTAGGTCCCATACTTCATTTCTGTAATTTCTGAGCCAGGGATTATTAGCACGGTAAGCATTTCTAACTTGTTGGATAATCAACTCAGCATCTCCAAATATTGCTATCTCCTTAATTTCCATTTCCTTTGCAGCCCTCATACCCAGAACAAGAGCTTCATACCCTGCCACATTGTTGGTGGTTTTGAATTCCAGCTTGTATGACAGGGATATGGCCTCTTGACAAGGTGATATGAAAACCACTCAAGCACCAGCGCTTTCTCTAGAAGAAGCTTCGTCAAAAAACATCTTCCAAACAGAGGGGGAATCGGATAATCAAGACTGGGATTCTTTTTGACTTGGGAAGGGTCTTCAGGAACATCAGTGAGCTGCAATAAATTGGACCCCAAATCGGTGTCATGTGCAAAGATGGGGTGATTGGTGGGGTTTGCTTCGTCACTAACAATGTAGGCCAATTGAGCTTCTCTATATAACCTCCTTTGTTCCCCTCCGAAGACTGGAATGGTGGCATACGTGAGATCCATCTGTAATGTTCCTCCAAATTTTTTTATCCAAGATCTAGACAACAACATACCAAATTTGGGGGGAACGTCAGCTACCACAATATCCATGACCACACACTTCATGGGCAGCTGAAACAAAGAGACCACCAGGTCTTTGATGACTCCTAGACACTGCACTCTCCTTGAATCGAAAGATTACAAGTCATGATAAGTTTTTGTCACCTCTAATCCCAATTCTTCCATTACTATTTTGGGCATAAGGTTATGGGAAGCCTCTGAATCCATGAGGCAGTTATGCAACACTTTATCATGTATATTCAGAGATGTGTAGAAGGGAGGGGATGAATCGTTTCTATATTCTACCATGGGCCTAGGACAACTGTTGGCTTTTCATCTTGGATATTTATTGAGTCAGTGGAAGGCTGGGGGGGCTCAGATTGTAGCAGCTTGGAGAGGGACCTTTTGAAATCTTCATTTTTAACTAGTTCAGATAGGGGTACAAGAATTCTAATCTTCTGAATCTCATGCTCAAAATTGAAGGAGGGAATAGACTTAGGAACTTCCCTTACCTCAGTGACAGGTTCATTGGTTGCTGGCGAAGCATCCCAAGTTTTCTTTTCTTTAGTAGTGGTTGTTGCAGCTTTAGTAGGCCTTTCCGCCATGGGGGGCTGATCCTGGTTATCAAAATTCCCTTCTTTCTTTTTTGACCTGAGATTATATCTGTTAGGAGTGTTGCTGGCGTTTTCCCCTCTACTCAACTCGTTGATTTGAGTGTTGATAAGGGATTCTTCATATGTAGATTGAGTCAAATGAGGAAACGGGGAAGTTTCTTCGATGTAGTGGATCTCGGGGTCGAGTTCATCCACCTCCTCCCCTTCCTCATGAGAAACTAGGTTGTTCTGGAGGGGGGTCTGAACCCTCTGATCATCTCTATCTCTACTCCTTTGTTCCCTAGGAAAATCATGTGGCACATTGTTATTAGGCTTCATGAAACCTCTACTATCTGTATTTTGGGGATTTATGTTGATGGGCTTCCCTTCTAATTCCCACCTCTCCATCCTGGCAGAAAGTGATTTCAGCACTCTAGTTGTCTCTTCTATCTGAAGGGGTAGGGGAGAGGAACTAGATGGGGAAGCTTCAGGCCTCTGCCTGGATATGTTCCTACCAGCGGTGTTCCTGAGTCGGTCAACAACCAACAAATTAGATTCTACCTCCACGGCCGCATCTTGCATGTGGGCCAGATTAGTGGCTCTTCTTTCCCTCAACAGGAGGCAGAAATCAGGATCAAAGGCTCTAGCATAAGTGATCTTTGTAGAGGCTTCGGAGGGTTTTATCTCAGCAGGGATTTTATTGTACATTTTATTGAATCTCTTGGAGAAGTCGGAGACAGACTCCCCCTCTTTTCTCTTCAAAGACCTAAATTCTGTCATGTAATACATGAAGTCTTTTTTATCTCCCCACTGTCTCAAAAAGGCATTATCCAAAGCTTCGATCCCATCAATAGATCCAGGAGGCAGGGCCTTGAACCATTTTCTAGCCTCACCTTGGAGGCTATGGACAAAAATCCTCATCCATATGTCTGTGTGCATGATAACATTATCATCTGTAAAAACTATAAAAGGCTTCTAGGTGCTCTTCTGCAGTTATGTCCCCCTCGCCTGTAAACTTAGGCAGCTGCTTGAGGTAACCATCTGCTGGGAGGGCATTGAGAGGCTGAGGTAACATGAGGGGAGCATACCTAGAGGCTATACTAGCCTCCATTATGGTCATAGGGGGATTTGCTCCTGCCATAGGGATATTATGTGGAGGAGAACTCGGAGGAGAAGGAGCTTGAAAAGGGGATACTGGGGATGAGTTTCTAAGGGGAGTGGGAAACAATAGGGGATTTAGGGAGAAGGCTAGCGAGCTTAAGCCAGCGAATGCTTCTCTTTGTGCAGAAGCGACAACAGTAACCAGAGGAGGAGAGGTAAAGCTAGGAGTGGGGAAATCTTCTATGGTCCTGGGTCTACGCCAGGGTACAACTTCAGGGGAGAGGGGAGTGACAAGGATTTCTCCCTCCAATCCCAGACCAGGGGGGAAACCTCAACAGGAACACTTCTGAAATTCTGGAAACGAGAAACTTCAGAAAGTGGTTTGCTAAGAAACTGAGTAGAAAATGGAGTTCTTATAGAAGGAGATGGCGGATTACCTGGTTCGGTGGCAGAAGCTTCTCCTTCATAGGCCTTTCCTTTTCTGAGAACCACCTTTGGATCAGTTTCTGGTGTGGCTAGAGGCAACTGTGGATGGGACCGCGTGTGTCTGCCTCTGAAAGCCACAATTGAAAGGGCAGATAAGCCACAATTGACACGGCAGGTAAGCCACAATTGACACGGCATGCTCTCCACAGTGGAGTCGTCACAATGGAGTCGCCAGGTGCGTAGTAGCAATCTTCAAAGGCTCTGATACCTTATGCACCTTTAGAATCAGAGGCTCAATGTCGTTCAATCTCGGGGAAATTTTTCAACAATAATCCCCGGCAACGGCGCCAGAAATGTTGGCGATGGAAGTCACTCCTGGATTGTAGCAGGAGCAGAGCCCGAAGCCCATCAGTTTATGTCACGATTTGTTTATAAAAAGGGGTGATCGAATGGAAGTTAACTCAAAACAATGTTTTTCTAACTCCAAAACTAGGCCAGGCATGCATGGGCAAGTGAGGTCTTAGATAAACTTCAGACAGTGAGTTGTAGTAAGGGTGAGCAGGGGGAAGACTTGTATAAGAGAACTACAAAGGTCTGTCGTAAAGATCAGGTTTCTAACAGACTGCAAGAGAAAGCATCTAAACACAAGATCTTCTTACATTCAAACGCAGAAAACCGGAGAATACAACAATGCAACAATAAATCCTTTATCGTAACATAATTGCAATAATTCATGTGAATCAGTCAATCATGAACTCCCTCAGTATGAGATGAAAACTAGATTGGGTAGGAAAACTGTCTATCATTAAACAATAAATCTTACATACAGATGCATAACCAGAGAACTAGAGTGTCTGTTAAAACTTTACAATCGGGAGCTTCGCTCTACCATCGACACCTTGAAAAATATCAAAACTAAGTATATATACTCAAAACACTTGTCCGACAGAGGCCTACTAGAATTTCGGGATGAGGAGTCTTTTCAATCAAATCTGGAATGCAATCCTCTATCATATGCCACCTTAATTCTGCATGGATTGCGCCAGAGGGTAGTTGAGCCCTTAAATGTTGAATAAGCGTGCGCAGGCCTCCCTGGAAAGTCGAGGACTCGACATGGCTTCCATGGAAAGAACCAGTATAGAGGACCATCTCGGGTAGACTTTCAGCTGGGACATCCATACCCTGCAATTAATGTGTGAGGCGAGGTTTCAACCACCCCCTCTCTTCTTTATTCGTTTCAGGCATGTATCAGGCTTTAGATCACGTCAAACTGGCATCTGGAGAACACAATGCCCCCCTTTCTGAAACTCAACTCGACGCTTTTGGCCCCTTCTGTACAACCCTTTTTACTCCCTCAAGTGACCACGATCCGTGACCCTACGCCTATCTTCCAGAGTGCTTTCGACGTTTCGGGGTTCGTGGATAGGAAGGGGTAGGTCTTTTTTCTTCGAAATCGCGGTGGGCGAAAAGAAGAAGAACCTAATCGCGCACCACGTGTTCCTCCGGGATGAACGGCTAAGAACGCTTTCGGCGCTTTGGGACCTGTCTTGCCAAATGATAAACATTAGCGCCCCTCCTTCAGGCTTGCTCCTTTGTGACCAGGTGCCAAAACCATGGGCCCGATTCTAGGCGCTTTTGGTGCTTCGGGATTCGAGGTTTCGAAATGTGAAATAACAAGGAGTGCTTACCCCTCGAACTCCCGAATGCCGACATGGCACGGATGTGCGCTGCGTGTCCTTAAGAAGAATGGTCGAGGTAGCATTCCTTATTTAAAAAGGGGGGGGGCTTCATTCCCAGGCTCGCTTGACGTGACCTGGCGCTAGGACCGTGGGCTCGGCTCCAAAGGTGCCCTTGGCATTTCGCCGATCGGCAATTTCAGTTGCAATGAATGGGAGGTCACGTGTCTCCCGAAACACCGATCCCCGCAATACTGACTGGCTGCGAGTTGTCTTAACTGGATCGGACGACCCAGATCTTTCTTGAATTATGGGTGCTACCTTTTGTGCTAAGTCCCGGGCAGCTTGGCAGCCCCAAAATCCCGATGACCGTCGATCACCTTTATAGGAGGATCTTGGCTGCCGAAAACAAAACTTTGCCCACTCGCTTGTAACCCGAAAAGAGATCCTCCCGCTCTGCGCTTGGGATCTTCCCATGCAACCTGTAGACCTGGGTACTTTTGTTCCCAAGACAAAAATTGTCGCTAACAATACCTTTCCAACGAGCTATCATACGCCTAAAACGGAGATCGTATGCAAAACTTACGATCCCGGCAAGTTGATGTACTAACTTACCCAAATGGGGCCCACATGTCTTTTGGCGCTTCATCTCCTAGGGTTAGGTTTTTGGATGTCTAGGACTTTTGGCATTCCTATTTATTGTAAAAAGGCCTCCAGAGCCTCATTGTAATAATTCTTCTTGCGAATGTGCGTTGTCGTCACATCTCTTCTCAGAGATAAGCCGCCACCATTCCAACAAGCTTGTTTCCGCTGCATTTTATAGTTTCAACTTATTTCATTATTGAATAGAAAACCAGTTTTACTGTATCTCTTTTATTTTGTGTTAAGCACCTGTTAATAATCTGTATTCATTTCGTTCTGCTCATAAAATCTGGATCAGTGGTATCAGAGCAGGCTGCTCTTGATCATTTTTTTCAGTGCATGTCCCCGACGAGGTCCGAGTATAGCAAGTTGGGTCTTGAGCTTGTCTCTCTTGAGGAAAACCGCTCTCGCACACCCAAGAAACCCTCAATGGCGGAAGAAAAGAAAAATGATGGAGCAGACGATCCTATCAGTCTATTGCTTGAGCAAGCTCTCACACGACAAAGGGACGAAATGACGGAGATTTTTTCCCACATCCTTCAATGCCTGCCGATAGAAACAGGCGCATATTCATCAAGCGACCACTTTGGAGGCACCTCACCTTTCAAGGTACAAGTTAATTTCGATATTCCTATATTTGAAGGACAAATAGATGCAAAAGCCCTAGAAAAATGGTTAACTCTGCCTGAAGGTTATTTCTCTGTTCACAATTTTTCCAACAAAGAAAAGATCACCTTCACACTCCTTAAAGTTCTCCCTCATGTCAAACATTGGTGGGAAACTTACTGAGAGAAAAGTTCCAGAGAGGAGTCTGGAATATATGGGGTCGATCCCACTTGGGATTTTTTTGTGGATGCGGTAAAGGAACAATATTACCTTGTTGGAAACTATGAGGACCAGTACATGGAATGGACCACACTGTGGCAAAAGAGGGGCCAAGAAGTTTCAGAGTTAACCAATACCTTCTATACCTTGCGCACCAAGCTAGGTATCAAAGACTCTGAGCGACATTTGGTTCTGAAATACCGTGGGGCTCTACACAGATACATCCAGACTGAAATGGATTTTTTGGACATCTCATCACTCAGTGTTGCTTATTGATAAGTTGTTAAAATCGAGCACAAATTTAAGCACCAGAACAAACGAGATTTCGAATATGTAAATCCGCAACAACCAAAGTATGACAAAGACAGCCCTAACAAACAGTCTTTCGAAAACTAGTCCAAGACACAAGAAAAGAAGGGTCACGGGAAGACAAAGAAGGACACGAGAAAATGGTGTGATTTCCACAAAACCCCCTTGTAACATACCCACTACCATAAATAAAAAAAAATTGGTTGATTTCTCAATAATGAGAATCCCCGGAGCGTGTAGCAGCAAAATGTCAATCCCCAAGTCGCGGGTCTTCTATTTACCTACCCGACTCTCTGTACATAACCGTGGTCTTATGTCCCTTTCCGTTGGGGTTTCCGTTTTCAACTATCCCGACTCACTTAAATGCCAGTTAGCCTCCTAGGCTAAGCTCTTGGTTGCATGGCCTCCTCTATATGACCATGGTCATAACTCCTATCGGAGCTACGGGGTTTCTAATGTCAAAATTCATTCACCCCCAAGACTCGCGATCCTTCGAATTCTGACGCGCTCCTTACGCATTATCTCCCTAGGCCAAGCCTGTGGTCCACTGCCTTTGTGACCGTGGCCTTACCTCCTTTCGAGGCTACTCCTATCGGAGTTTTGGGGTTTCCAATGTCGTAATTCACGATTCCTCAGAACTCGTGATTCTCCAATCCCCGATATGCCCCTAGCGCATTAGCCCTCCAGGCTAATCCTGTGATCCACACGACCACTACCCCGGGACCATAGTCAAACCTCTACGTCGAGGTTTCGGGGTTTTCGATATTGATATGCATACGCCCACGGGATTCACGATTCCCCGATTCCCGACGCACCTCTACCTCAGCTAGCCCCCCCCTTGGTTCAGCCCTGGTCCACGTGACCGTTACCCCATGTCCACAACCTTACCCCATCGGAGTTTTCGCGCTTCGCAATTTCATAAGGGGTAAACCCCACGTCCACGGGATTCTCGATATCCCAATGAACCAAACACTTTCCTTGCTTTTATCGGGAATTTCCTCGTCGGGAAATCGACACTTGCGTTGTCGTGATCCACTGTCCTCACGGATCCCCGACTCCCGATCCCTGATGCCACCTGGCGTTGACTCCTGCGAGGGTTGACCTTCCAACACCGGTCCTTTGCTCTGGCACCTATGGCCCACGCTCCTGTGGTGATCAGGAAATCGCGTATCGAGATATCGTGATTCCCGTTGCACTAATTCATGGAACTCTTCAAGTCCCGATCCCCGATACGGGGTGACACCTGTCCTCCACTATCTTCCTCTGTGGTCCACACGACTCCCTCGTCGGGATATCGCGGGTCGCGACTTCAAGTTGTAAGAGTTTATTGCTTCCAGAAAATCCGATGTCCAAACTCCAACTCTTCGGAATCTCTTGCCACGCGTCCTCGCCGATGGACGGTTCAAAGCACCCGTTGGGATATCGCGAATCGCGATTCCAACATGCAAGAGGTTCTTGCCTCCGAGAATCCCGATTCTCTGATTCATGACTTCCTCGGATCTTCCGACATGTTTCCCTGCTGATGGACGGTTCTGAGCTTATCGGGATTTCGCGGATCGCGAATCCTGATGCAACGATCTCTTCACTCCTGGAATCCCCGATGGGCTAAATCCCGACTCCTGTCCTGATGTCTGATGAGTGTCCTGCCGAGATCAACGTCTAGGATCCTTTCTCGGGATTTCGTGACCTACAAGGTCTCGATTCTCTTGAACTTCAAACCCCGATGACTCTGATATCCCGATGACTCTTTTGGGACTCCTCGTCCTGTTCACAGGGTTAACTCTCGCGTGACTTCTCCAGATCCGACGGTTGTCAATTATCTATCCCAGATCTAACGGCCTAGACCACTTCTCGTCTACACGCCTGCTCCTGCGTTTAATCTCTGCGCACCTTCTCCCGATCCAACGGTTGACGGGATTTCTCTAAGAGATCTGACGGCTCTGATGTCGCTTTTGGGAACTCTTCCATAACTTGATGGCCGGGGAAATCAGCGGTCCGGATGTTCTCAGGGATCAAGGGGATATACGGCCTTAGACTCTTCACTACCCATGAAGACACGGGAAAAATCAGGTGGTAAAGCCTTTAACGCCCTACCTTCTCCTGTTAATCTGACGGTCGAGGGGAAACTGTAGATTTCCCGACGAATTCTCATCCGTCAAATCAATATTCCTTCCTTGAGCTGCCATTTCGGGTTTTAAGAGGATCGTTCCTCCTCGTACAGGATTATTAAGACTTGCACCTTCAAGTTCATATTCCAGGTCCTGGGTAAATCTTTCCAAGAAGGGAAACTCTACAAGAGATCTATTTCGGGCTTTCCTGGATATGGGTGAGGGGAAGAAACTTCCCGAGAATGGGTTGGATACCTAACATAGTTCAGCCTAGGCATAATTAGATTCAGTTTATCAACGTAAGTCATGCATGGCTTCCTCTATTATAAGCATATGCCTATTAATCATTATCCAAAACATTGCACATACATTCTTACACAAGAATCATTTACACTTTCATAGGTCTATGAGCATTTACATATATGTATCATTCTATGAATTTCAAAAAGCAATATGTAAACAAAACACTTATCAGAAATGATTTCATAAATGGGTGCAACTGCTGAGAGGAGTGCTCGTTTCCACCCAACCGTAGGATCAGCGAATCCCAACGGATTTACCACTAGCCACCCCCGAGCTAAGACCACGATGTTCTGAGACTGCGTCTCTTTGTCTGCCAGTGACCAGGAGTGAAGGTTGCAATCCTCCCTCCCTTCTATCACTCACTCTGCGTGCAAATTGCCAGAGTTCCCCTCGTGTCTGCCCCTCCTTCCTTCGCTTCTGCCATATGCCTTATCGTCTCGCGAGGTTGCGTGCGGCACGATTACCCTCGCGCCGATCAGGCCTGACGGATCTACGGATGGGCGGTTCACCATCCCATCCCTCATCAAGCCGCCCACCTACCAGCCTGCGAGACATTAAATTTGGGGGCCAGCGAGCCGCTTTTGGTTCTCCGGGCCAGTGGAGTCCAAATACGGTATTCATTCAAGGTGGAAGTTAACGCCACCTTTTTCAGGTGCCTTCCACCGCCATCGTGGTCTCTTTTCTGCATATCCCCTCTCAGCAGTCCTGCAATAAATTCAAAATATTATTCACATTCATTGACCTCTTCCTGCAGGTCCATTTACATCACATATTCATATTTATGAGTTTCCCATAGTCCGTGGCCAGTCCAGTTATATTTACAAACTGGGGGAAACAGGGTGTTACAATTCCCTCTGCCTTAAAAGGAACATCGTCCTCGATGTTCTTAGCTACTAACATGAATTACATGTACAGAAGTAAACAAAATCGGATATGCCTATCTCATGGAATCCTCCATTTCCCATGTAGCCTCATCTGGGCCAAAATGTTTCCACTGCACCTTGACCTGTGCAATGGTTCTGTTCCGGAGCTGGGTTTCCTTTCTGTCCAATATGCATTAGGATTCTGGTAGAAATTCTCCCTCCAGTTCCACCTGGATCACAGACCAATCAATTATGTGATTAGTATCATGTACATATTTCTTCAATAATGAAACATGGAAAACATTATGTGCCTTTACTGTGGGAGGGAGTGCTAGCCGATATGCTACAGGTCCCACTCTATCTAAAACCTCAAAGGGTCCACAATACCGGGGTGCCAATTTGGCACAAGCGCCCATTTTTAGGGAACTCCTTCAGGGCTTAATTCTGAGGTAAACATGATCTCCTGTCTGGAACTCTCTTGCAGTTCTCTTTTGATCAGCATAACTTTTCTGTCGGTTTTGACCGACCTTCAAATTTTGTTTTATCTGAGTCACTTGTTGTTCCATTTCTTTCAACATGTCGGGTCCAAGAGAAATCCTATTTACAGGATTGCTCCAGCTGACTGGGGTATTACATTGTCTACCATAGAGGACCTCGAATGGACTCATCTTTAAGGATGCTTGATAGCCGTTGTTGTAGGCAAACTCTACCAACGACAGGTAGTCTTCCCATTTCTTGGGTTGATGCATCACATACATCCTCAGCATATCCTCTAATATCTGATTCATTCTTTCTATCTGTCCATCGATTTGAGGGTGGTAGGCGGTACTAAACAACAATTTGGTCTCTAAACCCGCCATCAGTGATTTCCAGAATTGGGAAGTGAATTTTGTGTCTTGGTCAGATACTATCTCTCTCGGCATGTCGTGCAGTCGGAACACCTCTTTCATGAATACCTGTGTGATATCTATCGCCTTGCAGGTCGATTTGACGGGGATGAAATGAGCAGACTTGCTCAGTTTATCCACCACTACCATAATGGCGTCATTCTGTTTGGTT
>SNQJ01S0073827.1:59784-93959 GCA_010110895.2 Picea sitchensis | reverse complement strand
TGTGTCGTTAGGTAAAAGTGTGTTTTCTAGTGTGTTTCTTTAGTATGCATTTGTAGTTAGGAAATCCGACGGTCACGATATGTTCCCGACATAGAGTGATATGACGGTTCATACTCTCCTCGATCTTAACGGCTATTGATCCATGGCTTAACACCCGATTCGTCCATGATCTCTATTTAAAGAGCATGGAGGGTCATTTGTCGATGATCGATTGTGAGAAACTCTCTTGTAAAATCTCACTGTAATCTTTTTCTTTGCATTAATAAACTGCTCCAAGTGGCCACATTGGTTGGGGCCATGGATGTTTCCCCATAGGGGTTTTACCACGTGAAAACATCGATGTGTTGATCTTTGATCTGGTTATGTGAGTGGTTACTGAAGGTGTTCATCCTCTGTTGGAATACCTGTGTTGTCGAACAAAACTCAAAGAGAAAACCTTAGCATGCTTCTACTTCTATCCTCCTCTTGTTCCTCCCTTTCCTTTTGTTTTTAACAAGTCAGAATTGGTTGAAGTAGTTAAACAAAATCATTAGTTAAGTTAATTAAAAGACTCAACTAACTTTAGTTAGGGAGGAAGTAATAATCATAATAAGGGTCATAAATAAATAATAACTAGTAGGTGGGACCCCTTGTGACTCCCTTTAGTTCATAACAATCATAACAATGATAACATAACCATTAGTTAAGCAAAACACACCTCCTTGTGTCTCCCATCAACATATTTACTTTTGGCAATTTTAGCTCATGAAATTTGAAATTATTTCAAAAATAATACTCATAATCCAAAATAAAACATCTTATCCAACAATCCATGAAGTCAACTGTCATAAAACAATAGATAACATAAAACTCAAAAACCATATTTCCCAGTCTGTGATGCAACCCTTCCTTGGTTGATGTTGTCACCTCTTGATTTTCCTGAATTTGCCTCTGGCTGTGCAGAGCCCTTAGGCTTAATATCACTGATCACGTGGGAACAATCGTCCCTCAAATGCATCCGGGAAGACACAGATTTGTCAGAGTCATTGGAGAGTGAGGAAGGGGCAGCAGAGGTTTTTCCCTTATCAAGTGCATGGTGAGATTCAGTCTTCAATATCTTGCTAGCATGGGAGGATTGCACTGGCCAGTGGTTAGGGGCAGCTTGGACAATGGGGTTCACAGGTGGAGGAGTCGACAAACACAAGTTGGGCCAGCCATTGTTGGGAGATTGTCAGGTGGACAATCTCCTCCCATCCATCATTTTCAGGGACCTCCAGTTGTAAGGAGACATGAGGAGGTACAGGGATATCGGGGGCTTGCGAGGCTTGGAAAGGAGGCCTTTCGGGCCTAGGTTGGAATATTCCCTGCCCAATCTAGTTAAAGAATCTGGCATGAAACAATTGGCCAAGCTCTTCTTAATCAACGTCAAAATGTATGAAGAACCTGGACCTTCTTGGGCCTCGGTTCCATTTACCTCTACCTTTGTTTCCTCGGCCATGGCTTCCTCGACTAAAAAAACTCATCATGCATGCGTGATTGATTAGAAAATAGTCTTTTAAATAACCATGCATGACAAATCTTAAAAATATGAAATAGATTTGGTTCAGAATGTATCAGACTCATGCAATCCAATCCATACAAATCGTTTTATTGTTAATCAATGAGAAGGGGAGTGAAAAAGGGTCCTGGTACATGTGAGAGGTTTGTATTGAGCAAAAATATGATATAATTAAAGGGGAGAAGACATGGTCACTACTCAATGACAATAGAAATCAATTGTAAAGCAACCAAAAAAACCTCATTGTGATACACACAAGACATTGCCACTTTCATCCACCTTAACATGGAAATTCTCTGAATTGTAATCAATCTCAGAACAGGGAGTGAAAAAATGAAATGGGAAGGTGATGGGATTTGTAATTAGCGGAAAATGAAATCATGGAAGGGAAGAAAGGTGATTATTGTTCATGAGATTAATTGAGTGATCCATAAACATGTTGCGAAGAAGATGCATAAACTATCCACAATTTCTGTGCAATTTAACTAATTCACTGTTCATAAAATATCGAACACAGTGCTACCGCGAGATAGTATGTATTCCACACAATTTGTGAGAGGTTCTGTTACATTCTGTAAACTATCAAAATCAACCACTGCCCATGTATTTTTCCAATCCACAATTTTTGTGCAATTTAACTAATTCATTGTTCATAAAATATCCAACACAGTGCTACCGCGAGATAGTATGTATTCCACACAATTTGTGAGAGGTTCTGTTACATTCTGTAAACTATCAAAATCAACCACGGCCCATGTATTTTTCCAATCCATAGTAATACCCAAAAGTCATGTTTTCAAATTAACAAAGAAGTCACTATTAATGCAACTAAGCCCATCATTTAAATGCAATAACATTCATTGAACATACATGATAGTAACCCAAAAATAATCAAGACCAAAATACAACCTACAGTCACCATTTAGACACAAGGAATGCTCAAGGTAATTTTGCCTAGGCAATGTAGTTCTGCCACCTAAAAAAAACAACAATTCAATGTGACTGAAAAGCTGGACCACCCATCCAACCTGACTCTCATCAAAAACATGCCTGCTTAAACCAGAGGTCGATTTCAATAAATAAACATGCTAAAACTCTGTGAGTATCCTTGAGTGTGAAAACTAAGTTATCCACACCACACAGAGTGCGCGGATAAAAAAATCCCATGATGCAATATCTTTGTTTAACAAAACAAACACACGATCACGGTAGTAAATCAATCCATCGTGTTGAGTCATTAATAACATAGTATGACTTAAATTTAGTCCAACTGTAATCAACTATCTCGTGGAACTCAAACTTATAATATCGAACACCCATAAGAATACAATGGATAAAAAATTTGCAGTCGTCTGATTCGATAACCATCCGGTCCTCAAAGAAAACCACAGTTATCATGACCATTACTTAAATATGCAAGACCACCATATACACAATGCAATATGCATGAGCAATGTCAAGCATTTGTAACCAATGCTAGTTAAATATCCAGACAATACTTAGTGCAAAATACCAGTGATTGTGTGACAGCCAACCAATTCAACATTGTCGTAAAATCAATTACCCTAACAAGCTGTGAAAACCCCGCATCCATTTGAATTGGGGCAGTGTCCCTTTCCATTAAACAATACTGAGTTATTAAACATGAGGAGAGCGACTGTGTAACTTGAGTTGTGCAAACAACAAGCAGGGTTTACCAATGTTAAACAGAGGCAGTACCTAAATGCCAAACCAACACGACTGTCATATAGCCAACTGGATGGGTCTGTACTAAAAAATAGTAGACAACATACAACCATCCAACAATCAAGTGGTAACCCAACAGGCCAGGTTGGTGTTACATGTCAACGCTCGGACTTGTGGAGTTAAAGGTTCGCACTGTGACTAGTACAGGAAAGCTAGAGCCAACTTCCATTAATGGTGAAAAAACCCGATACCAATAGTGCAAACACAGATCGGGAAACCAAAAATTATTTGTGAATAGATAAAAAGTCTCGAGACGGGAGGGCTACCACAGAGGAGCGAACCCGACTGATAGTGATGAGGGTGTAACCCTTGTGGCTCTTAAAACAACCACAACACTAAGGTGATGACAAGGCTGAGTAAGAACAGGAGATCCCATTTCGTGGCTTTTAGTGAGGAAATCAACCATTTCCCGAATGAACAAAACACAGTGATGAAGAGTGCCTTCGTCCATTAAACCCATAAAACCAGATACTGGACAGTGATGCGCATGCATGGGGACAGACAACCAAGCAACCCACAAAAAGAAACATCCAACTAAGACAGTAGTGGTAACAGAGAGCCATCACCAGGAAGACCAATAACCTTTACGAACTCAAGAAGACACAGGAAGAACCAAAATTCCACACAGTTGCAACGCTTAGGAAAAACACAAACCCATACACCTGAGCCGGTAATCATTTCATAACCAGAGCGAAGTCAAGAATGGCCAAAAAAAAACATAATTGTTAATCGAATTCCTTAAAACGAGAGTTGGTCAAGCGGTTCCTTCCTGCTAAAATCTTGGAGGATAAACACAACAGCAAGATCAAACAATAGCCCGACTAGGGTGGCGACCAACGGGAAGAGTAAATATGACATGTAGTAAATGCACGTCGCCTCCACCCACATCTCATTAACTCAACAGTACATGCCAACAAATTCTCCATTAACACGATTAATCAAACCTTTTCAAATGAGCCATCGACGTTCCATTTATCCAAAATACCCTATGTGGATTGGCCACATAATTCAATTAACCATCGCATAACCATTAGCACTATCACCTTTCCAAGTGCGCCACCAACATTTCACACCACGTGCAAATTAAACATGAAATTCTATCACAATTTCATAACCATTTACTTGCTAGCTAGGGCTTAACAATAATCATCAAGTATTTTCATGCGTGTAGTATAGTTAGGGTAGCTTAAAACTTCCCCTTGCAATTGTTTCCCATTTCCTTTAAGTTATCCATGTGTGATATTGCAGAACTAGGCCCCCTTCCCTTGCATTTGTTCTAGTATTTTGCCTCTCTCAGAACTGCCCTTCTTGTAATTTTATTAGCATGCTTGTTATGCAGGTGCGATAAGAACAAACAGCATTGACATTAATGAATAGCATAGGCTGTAATAACATAAGGAATCAACATTTCATAAGCTCAATTCATAACCAATAACAACAAGATCTTCATCAACCATGTGAGGCATATTGCACATCATATCAACGTCGAAAATGAACAGATATGATCTCCAATAGTTCAAGGGGGTCCCACCTACTAGTATTATTTAGTTTTTATAATAATAGGCTTTAGAAACACTTTGTGGGAGAAACTTCGTTGACATTTTTCAATCATCAACACACCCTAATGTGATGCACCTCCCAAAAGTAGATTCTCATGCTCGCTTGAAGGAACACAAAAATTGCCCGAATGGCATAAAAATTTATTATGGAGATGAAAGTGTGACATTAGTTTTACTAGGCCTAGCTTTTGATAGGTAACATTGAAGTGAGGGTCGTTTTCATATAAGAGGGTTTCCTGGAAGTGTCACGTCCATAAGAGTTGAGAACTATGGTCAGTGCCACAAATGAAGGTAGATTGAGGTAGTTCAAAACCTTATTTCTGTTTCCCTTCTTATACTAGATGTGCAGTTCAAATTGTTGCAGACACATGGAAAACTTTTGAAGGTGGTCATTCTATAACTTTCCCTATGTCTACATGAACTACAAGGGATCGTGATTAGTGTGGATGGTCATATCCTTCCCCGTAGTGTGATGTTTCCATTGGTTGTGTGCCTACACATTGTGTTGACGGGTCTGGATGACCTGTCAAGCAGATGACGGAGAATGCCTGATGGAAGGTCCCAATTAAACCCACTCTCGTTTGGGATTATTTTTTCGACCAGATTTTGGCCTGGTTACGAATCTAACCAATATACTATCTAAATATGAATCTGAGAACATAAGGTTCTCAGATGAATTAAAATTCTAAAGAACTACGTCTAAACTAAGATGATTATCTACAGTCCTAAGATGCTCTTCTATCCTACTCTATGCTAACGTATCTTAATCAGGAGAAAACTAAAAGATAAGTATAGTGAAATATTTGTATTACTTGTATAGAAGTAATTTGTATAGTCAAGTAACATAAAATATTAACAACATAACCAATTAGAAACAAATAGTCGATTAACTAACGATATCACATTATCGTTGTACTCAAAGTGAAAATCATGGCAATTGTGAACATATGAAAATTAATTCAGAAGTAATTCATAAACTAGCATTCATACTCTATATAAATAAACATGCATAAATAGAATAGTCTCATTCATACACATTAACACTACAATCTTCAAAAATGTTTCTGGTTCAAATTAACATGCAGTAAAAATATTGTTCAACTACCTCCAAAAACCAAAATCCCTTTCCTATTGACAACCCTCCTTTTTTATAATATGGAGGCACAATTTACATTCTGATAATTCAATTATGAATATTGGGCCATATTACAAAAATGACTCTTCACATGCCTAATCCAAAAGCAAGATTACAAAAGCAAAGAAACAAGGCATTTGGGACAGTTACACAAATTTGATCATTACGAGTTGTTCTCATCCTGCATATGGTTTTGATACTATTCCCAGAGGGAATAATCTTTCATTATGTCCTCTAGTTTGTCGGATTGTGATCTTTCAATGATTAATTCTCCACTTCAAACTTTAGCGGACACCTCTTGTTGTAACTCCTTCGTTGTGCTTTTAACAAATTGTTGTATCTTGATGATGAGCTGGGAAGGTCTTAACAAGTGTTCCTCTAGGGGTTATTTTCCAATCTGACTTAATATTTGAATTCTTACTTGGATAATTTTATTGCGCTCTTCCACCTCATCGATTCTTGTAGTGGCAGGTGTTACTTCATCGATGGAGAGCATTGGCTACATTTCAAATTCCTTCGTGAGATCGTTTGAGTTATTCCATAGCTTCATGCAAGTGTTATTTTTTTCTTTTTGGGTAACCTGCAGATTCTTCAAGAAGGGTTTCCAAGTGTCGAAGAAAACTTAATATTTGAGTCTTTCTTCAATAGAATACATTGGTAGTGTAGTAGGGGGGGATCTATGCATTTCTTTCCAATTAAGCATTCTATCAAGGGCCTCATTTGTTTCTTGATATTGTCCTTGAATTTATATTAACATGTCCTACAGCCTGAGTTGATGATCTCGACCAACCTGTATGTTATTGAGAAAATTGAGGAATTATTTCTACTCTGTTGCAAGCTTTTCATTTAGCTCTAATGTTTGTGCCTTGATAATTTCCCCAGTAAGAGTTTATGTCTTGTTGTCTTCCAAGGTTATTTTAAGCTTTTTTCTTTCCAATTCCAATTCTTTGTCATGGGTGTGTCGTTCGGTCTGCATCCTTCCCTGGAACTCATCATTCATCTCATCTCTTTGCATTTGTAGAGATTTTTTGAGATGTTTTACGTTAAGAGTATCCACCACTTTCATGGTTTTCTCAAAATCTGAAGTGAGCTCATCTTTTACATTCTTCAATTCGGTTTCCAACTCTGTGATCCTGGTCTTGGTAGTGCTTAAGGCATTGGTCACTTCAAGGACAGATGAGGCATCTAGTCCTGCGAAATCATGGAGAGAAGAGGTCATTTGTACATCATTTTCTTATGGTTTATTCCCATCCTTCCACTCCACCACTCTCCCTACAAATGACCTGGATTTGTTGGCTTCTCCTCTTTTTCTTTTATTTGACCTCTTCTCAATACTCTTTGTCCTATAATCATAATAATAGTCTATTATAGCCACTGCAGTGCCTTCGAAATTTAAATCTTGTGATGAGAGAGAGGAATGCCATAGAATGGCATTGAGGGGGGTGAAGTCCTGAGGTGGAACATTTACAATGCCTAGATTGGGCATTGATGGGGTGCTCGAAGTCTTGCTCAATTGTTGTTGTTTCAACAACGCTTATGCCTTCCTTTGAGCCTCGGCCTCATCAAATGTTCATTTAGCCTCTGCCTCATCGACCAATCTCTTAGCCTCTGCCTCATCAACCAATCTCATAGCATCTGCTTCTTCAACTTTCTTCTTTTGGAGGGAAGTATGTTTCGCTTTGAGTTCATTTTCTCTTTTGATTATTTCCTCTTTAGCTTGCCCTCTTTATACTCCTCCTCGGCTTGGAGTCTCTTTTGTTCTATCAATCTATGAAATTGATCGATTGTTTCCCTCTTCATTTCCTCTTTTTCATATTCAAGTTCTTGTTTGGCAGCATCATCGGGAAACTTTTGTAGAACCTCTTCATAAGCAAGGATTGCTTTAAACTTGTCTTCTTCGAAATCAACCACATGGATGTTAGAGTGAGTGAGACTGACAAATCTGATGTGGTTGAATGCAATCTCATGAGGGTCATGGCCCTTAGGCTCTCCTAGACATAGGCACAAATATTGTAGAGCATCGACCTCTTTCCTTGCATGAGGGCCATTGGAAATGGTGCAATTCCCTATGTGGATTGGAAACATAGGCCACAGATTTTTGTTGCTAGTCAAAAGTAATGAAGTGACCTCTATCCCCATGGTCTGGGAGGAAATTTCCCTCATTAACAAATGATTTGGGACAAAGTAGGGTAGAAGGTGTGGGGATCCAATGGTGCCATATACCCTAATGTATGAGTAATATTTGCAAAATTACCAATCATCTATTCGCTTCATCTCAGTCCTAGATTCAAAGGAAATCATGTGTCTTGGGAACCTGAAAAGTACAGTGTCTAGAGGGGTGAGGAAAAGGTTACAGATGTCATAAAAGTGTCTTCTATAATTTATACTCCATAACTCATAGAAGTACACATGTATAGGGGGTCAGTTCTAGTCCCAGTTCCATCCGAGGTCAAGAAATTGTACCGAGGAATAGATGGCATCAATTAAGTAGGTTGACATATAAAAACAAGGATTTCTCATACTTGGAATGTTTTTCGTGTGGAGACATATGTTGAAAGCCAAGATGTTGGCCCAGTTGAATACTTGTCTAGTTTTCACGACAGTATGGGCTAGTGGTAGCCAATATGTCTAAAAATGTGTGTTTTCCTCGTCACCATACAACCGACACAACATAGAAACTAAATATTTGTAAGGTGTTTTGAGTATACGGGTGGTGACCAATTTTTGTCCATGTTTAAGTGTCTCATCCTCATCCACCCACCCACCAATGTTTCATCAGCTAAGTTGGCCCTTTGTTACCCTGAGTGAAACCTTTCAAGAATGTCTCATTGAGAGTACATGTGGGAATGGGTAAGTGGTGCCTTAGGCCGATGTCTTCGGATCTCAGGGATGCTACTCTCCTCCCCTATTTTCTCATAATAGTAGCGATGTTCGGGTCGAAATATTTGAAACACCATTGTGTTGTCTCATTGTAGGGAAAAAGTGTTGATCGGGAAAAAACTAGATGGATGTCTCTTTTTTGGATGTTCTAGTATACTTCCATGTCCTCGTCTTCTGGAGGAAAAAATCCAGTGTTGAACATCTTGTAAAGTTCGTCGTATCCAGGACTATGATCTTCACTCATGTGATGGGCGGTGTCTTTCACCAAGACCTCTACTTGGCAGGAAGACGTCTCAGATGTGGAGGCTGACTGGAAATAGACAGAGCCTTTAGGTATCCTAGTATTTTGGCTCGCCATGATAAGTTGTCGGCCAAATCCTTCATCACCAATTCAAAACATGAATTAATCTAGGGAAAGTAATGCAACAACCATAATCAGACAATTTATATACTAAGAAGATGTGATACCTACAATTGAGGTAAGAAAAGGGTCTGAGAGTATCACTGAGCAAATCAAAACCGAGAGGGATTTTTACAAACTTACAGAGGAAGATAGGTTAGAAAAAGAGGGTTTAGTGCCAATAAATATGTATCAAATCCCCCCTAAATGCATAATAACTCTCTTGTGTATGAGGACCGTTTCAAAATCCGACCACAATCTCTATCATTAATGTGAATTAAGAGTGTAATTCGCCCAAATCTGTGTATCAAAGTCATCGAGTGGCCTAGAACTGAAAAGACAGCTACCATAGTCATGAGGTCGAAGTGGGAAAGCTTATGAATCAATTTGTGCTTTGACAGGAGGGGTATCAAAGGTATATTCCCGCTCGCATGGATTCATGTGTTGAGGTATCAAGAACGATGTTTGGTGATATATGGGACCCATCGAAGTCGTTGCATCGGAGGCTAATGGTATGCAGTTTTAAGAATACTTCGATGGAAAGGTATCGAGGGAATATTCCCTTTTTCTATATTTGTGTGCCAACTGTAGATTATTAAAAGGTTGTGTGTGATGACGTCAGACTTTATGGTTTGGAGTCCACTAGGTTAAGAGAACTTTAGAACTCCGACGTAGATGGTATCGAAGGAGTATTCCTTCAATACCCTAGGGCGTGATTCATTTCAAATATATGAAGGAAATTAAGTAGCGCAAGGATCTGGAAAAGAAGGGATAGCTAATCCTAACACGCCACGTCATAAGGTCATGGTCAAACTGGATGCATCGACGGGGTGGTGTTAAGTACACATTGGTTTTGTCTTTGTCTGTCTATTGGCTACCACATGGGAAACAAGGGAACTATGTATGCTCGAGTTATCAAAGTGTGAGTGTCGGAGTCTCGAATTATGCGTGAAGGGAAACATTCTGACAAATATGATTCTGAACTAACACTTTTCGGTGTGTCCATCAGAAAGGTTTATGTTAGAATTTAATCAGCGTGAGAGTCTTTCCAATCCCAACCAGACTTAGGCTAAAAAGTGTGCAAGTGGGATTTATCAAGCAATTTATGGAAACAAGTTTCGGGGGGCCTACAACGAATGTATGAAATAGTGAAATCTCGGCTAGGAGGGTTGATTGTTGTAGAAGATGGGACCATTGTTTGACTACGACTGATCGGATTGCCAAAAGAGAACATGATCTTAGACTGTATAAGAAATAGAATAACATCTTTGTGCCAACAACTTTTCAACGAAGTAGAAATGTAGTGCCTTGTAAAAGTTTTAGAACAGGGGGAACCCATTTTCTCTCAAAATGGGTTGTTGTGGGGGTGAGCCACAACACAATGGAATACATCTCCTTGTCGTAGGTGGAGTACCTACAAACCACATCAAAGAATGTCTCACTATCATACACCATTATATGTCCATGTTGTGTGGGGATTGCACTAATGACACAATTTGAATCATTTTTCTCAATATGGAAGGGTTGTTGTAGGTTTGGTAGAGTAGTAGTGGTATCAAACGAAGGTATTGTTTCAAATTGTTGAATGTTTCTTGTTGTTACTCGAAACAAGAAAACTTGGATTTGGCTCCACTTTTTTTCACTTGGAATAGGGGCCAAGTGACATGAGTGAAACCCAACACGAACCCAAGATAGAAGTTGGATGGGACCAAGAAACTGCAAAGCTATTTTATAATTATCATGGTTGGATAATCATGAATGACTTGGATCTTGGTTGCATCCACATGCACACCATGTTCATCCATGATGTATCTTAGATATTGAATTCTCTACATGTAAAATGAGCATTTCTTCATATTGGCATACAATTTGTGTGGTTGTAGGGTGTTTAGGAAGCACTGAATGTGTTGCAAATGAGGATATCATCCAAATACATGACCATAAAAGAATTTGTGAGAAACAACAAGATATCATCCATCATCCTTGTGACTATTTTCAAAACATGAGTCAAGACAAAAATCATGACCAAACACTCAAAAAGGGCTTCTTTAGACTTCAATATGGTCTTCCATACATTAGTTTTCTCAATTGGTACCTAGTGATAGCTTGACTTTAAATCAATCTTACTCAAAAACTTGGTGCCCTTGAGCTTGTCAATAATATCGTCATTCCAAGGAATTGGATATCTCTTCTTAACTATGATTTTGATCAAAGATCTGTAATTAGTATAGAGTCGTCATACCCCATCCTTCTTCCCACATAATTGGGCTCCTACAAGATAAGGAACTTGGTTAAATGTGGCCATTTTGGATGATATCTTGAATATGGTGTTTGATTTCTTCATTCTCCAAAAAAAAAGTGTATGTATATTGGGCCATTGGGTAAAAGTGCACCATGCATCAAATTAATTAATGCTTGACTTGACAATGTAGAGGCACATGTGTAGGTGAAGCGAAGATGTCTCAATATCTTCTAGTATCATATCCATCTGCTTTCTATAATGTAAAGAGATCCCATGCAAAGTTCATGGTGATCATAGTGATCTTCCATTCACCTTCCAATCAAATCATGAAGTGGAAAAATATCCTAGTTTGACAGATTACCTTCATGCACTAATTCATTGAGATCAATGAGACGGTAGCAGCCAGAACTACCTCTATTACCTTACAGAGATAACCACCTAAAGTAATAATGAAACTATGGTTTCCTCGAAAAAAAACTTTATAAGATCTCCTACTTTGTCATCTCTCTTTCTTCCTATTAAGGTTTAAGCTATTATTGAGTTTCATTTCATTTAATTAGATAACAATAGCATGGATAGGATCACTGAGAAATACACAATCATAAGAGACACATCATTTATCCTGGAAAACTCTCATGGGGGAGAAAACCCAGCAAAAAGTTCCTTAATATAGATAGCTAATACAATGCCAAGAGATAACTCAAACAAATATAGAAAGTCCTCTGCAAGAAGTGCATCTCTCTCTCTCTCTTCTTCTTCTCCAACTGCAGCTCTAGACTTGCGCTCTGATGAACAAGTGTGTGTGTGTGTACAAATGAGGCACTAGCCTCTCTTATTTATACAATCCGGTAGGCGTTGAACTGGGGTGTCTTTTCACTGGCAGGGCTGACTTCTCATTCTGGGTGGTTATAACCACTTTAATATATTACGAGTGGTTATAACCACTTTAATATATTATGGCGCCGAATTTTCATTTATCCCATTACAATTAGGGTTTGACCAATCCACAAAAGGGGATTTGGTCATTTACAATACCCAACATGACCAATCCACAAAAGGGGATTGATCTAATGAATAATACATCAATAATAATTAGAATACTCTTTGCAGTTACAATATTTCAACACTTCCCATTAACAAGAATGGTATTCTACAACAACATCAGGCGAGAGAGAGGGCAGCATCATCAACAACATCTTGGAACACTGACTGGCATATCTATAAATCATCAGAAGTTTTTCTCATCATCAATATCATCATTCACAATAGAGAGCTGGAATGGCATCATCATCCTCATCAGCATGAGGCTAAGGTAATATCATCATCATCTTCAGCATGACGCTAATGTAAAATCATCATCTTCGGCATGAAAGATTAAATGACATCATCATCATCATAATCATCTTTAGCAAGGAGTTGAAGTGGAATCATCATCATCTTCTTCAGCAAGAAGTTGAAGTGGCATTATCATCATCTTCTTTAGCAAGAAGCTTAAGTGGCATCATCAACATCATCTTTAGCAAGAAGCTAAAGTGGCATCATCAACATCTGCATCAACATGGATTAGTATAACACTAATACATCATCATCATCAATAACAGCACAAGGTTGATACAGCATCAAAAGCAACAATATCACAGCACAAAGGCTAAAGCATCATCAAAAACAATAACATCACAGCACGAAGGCTGGAGCATCAACAACATCAGCACTAGGCTGAGAGTCTTCAGCACAAGGCTGGCAACACATCATCACAGCACGAGGCTAGCATATCATCACAGCACGAGGTCGGCACATCATCACAGCACAAGGCTGGCACACTACACAACAATTAAGCTGGGATCACAACACAACAATTAAGTTGGAATCACAACACAACAATTAAGCTAGAATCACAACAAAGCAATTAAGATGGAATCTTAACACAACAATTAAGTTGGAATCTCAACACAACAATTAAGTTGGAATCAGAAATTAAGCTGCAATCTCAACACAACAATTAAGATGGAAGCACAACACTTGGTTGGCATCTCAACACAGCAATTAAGTTGGAAGCACAGCACTCAATTGGCATCTCAACACAACAATTAAGCTGGAAGTATAGCACTAGGTTGGCATCTCAACACAGCAATTAAGCTGAAAGCACAACAATAGGTTGGCATATCAACGCAACAATTAAGCTGAAAGCACAACAATAGGTTGGCATATCAACACAACACTACTCCCCTTATCGGGGGAGGTCCTTTCGGACTATATCGAGCTTATCTCAAAAGTTCTCAAACTTTACACGAGATAGAAGCTTGGTCAACACATCGACAACTTGTTCATCCGTGCTAACATATTGGAGCTTTATGGCTCCTCTCTGCACCATGTCACGGATGTAATGGTATCAGATCTCTATGTGTTTCGACTTGTCATGAAATACAGGATTCTCTGTCATCTTTATGTAGCTCTGGTTATCACATAGGATCATGGTTGCTTCCATCTCTAGGTCGAATAGACCAGTCAACAACTTACGAAGCCATATGGCTTCACAATTGGAAGAACATGCATAAATGTATTCTGATTCCGCTGTATTGAGAGCAATACTTGATTGCTTCCTACTCTGCCATGAGATCATGGTTGATCCCAAACTGAAACAGCATCCTGAAGTTCTCTTCTTGTCTGAGACACTTTCAGCCCAATTTGAATCAGTGTACCCACTTAGTGTGAAGTCATGATCTCCATCATTAAATGAGAACACAATCTAGCATACCCTTAAGGTACCTCATCACATGTTTTGCATCAACTAGGTGAACATGTCTGGGTTCTACCATAAACCGACTCAAAGTGTTCACAGAAAAACAGATATCTGGTCTGGTGTTCGTCAGACACATCAGCGATCCAATGATCTATCTATACATCATGGCATCAATCAATTCTGACGAAGTGTCGACCATAAGCTTCAGCTTCATTTCCATGGGTGTATTCATGGACTTGCACTCCAACAAATCAAATCTCTTCAGGATTTCAACTGCATACTTCCCTTGTTTAAGGAAGATCTTATATGTGCTCTGCCAAACTTCAAGACCTAAGAGATAATGCATTTAGGTCTTCCATCAAACTCTGTGGTGAGCTTCTTCTGCAATCTGTGATGATCATCAAGGATACATCATCTACATATAGTAGTAACATCATTGGCTCATCATTCATAGCCTTGAGATAAAGGTTAGAATCAACTTTACTCTTGGTAAAGCCCAAGCTCGTCAGGAAACTGTCAATTCTTCCATACCAAGCTCTAGGAGCTTGCTTCAACACGTACAGATTTCCCTTCAACTGGAAGACATGAGTCTTTTTATATTAAATCTTCAAAAAAAAAATCTCATTACATTGTACCAATATGGTACATTTGTTCGGCTGCAAATATGCACAATCATGTGCTAGCTCTGTGTGCTCTCTACAAAGCAGTGTTTGTCTCACTGATTGAGAGTATGTCCTCTCCTCTTTCTGCAATTGTTCCTTCTAGAACTAGGAATCTGCACCTGTAGCTGCTCTGAGGCTGAGAATGACTGCTTCATTCTCATTGTGGCTGGTAAAATCTGAGAGTAACACCTCTTATTCTATCATGGCAACAGTTTCATCTGAAACTGAGAGTGGCTCAATAAATTATACTGAAGATAACTCTTGTTCTTTTATGGAGGTAACGTTATGGTTAAGTTTCCATGACCCAACTAATGTACTGCACCAACTGCCACTCAATTTTAAATATGGGGATTGCTCCCTCTACATCTCATACTATATATGAATCATGGTTGTTCTGGTTGTCTTCATAAATACTGTAACTATTTCCTCAATAAGTGTCTCGGCATAGTCTTCTTCCTCTTGCTGTGAGAATCCTCTGGACACACATCAGGGTTTGTTCATCTGCAACATGCTTGATCTGTGTAGACCAATCTTGGAAGTCAATACTAACTTCTCTTCTAGTCTCACAGAAGAATCCACATCCTAGTCTTTTTGACTGGCTTTCTTCTCTGTTACTGAAACAAGGGAATCTTCCCAGGAGATTTAATATCTCCTAGAAGTTTCTGAAGCTACGATGTAGTATTCTCACGACATCTGTCTCCCAGTCCTATAAGTTGTCTCTTCATCTGATCCTTTCTGAGATCAGGCTTACTCTCGATTTCTTCTGAGTCTACAAGGACTTCATTATCTCTTACATGGCATACTTGATATTTGAATACCAAGTCTAAATATAGAGTCATGCTTCAAACGATATTTGCTTCCGGTTCTAATGTTCGGTCATCTTTGGAGCCTTCTACTCCTTTCAATAAATCTTCATATGAGATACTCTAAATCTCAAGAGATAGCTTATTCTTCACATTCTTTGGTACATGAGTGTATATGGTCATGTACATAGTCTGCTTCATGTCTAATATAATATGTTGCCTTCAGCAACCTTCACTATAGGTTCCTCAGAGTTATCACCTGTGACCTGAAACAAGGTCAAAACAATAAGCAGGAATAGTACTCTTTTGATAATAGTAGATAAAGCAATAGCACAAACAATCGTCGCAGTGGCTCCTTTAGAGCTTTCACTTATGACCTATCTGAAGAAAAGATCAAGAGTAAGAAATACAATACAGAATGAGGTCAACACTCTTATAGTACTGTGATCAAACATTCATCCATGGCAACCTGGAACTAACACAAGAGATTTCTCCTAGAGGAGATGTTAGTTTGTATCAGGCAAATGATTACATTAAGCATTTATCTCAATATTCTCACATGCTACCAAGTATAATATTCTTCAAAGACTGTTATCTCAACTATAGTGTTTACTTGTAACTTGCCATGTGCAACTTTGAATATTATCAATTTAATCAAACCTAGGACCTGTGGCCTCGTATTCAAGAGTGTGTTTCTTTTCTTCCAAGTCTCCTTCCTTCAAGATGATGAGTGCTTTCTTCAACCTGTATTTTGTACTAGGACAATATGTTATCTTGACAGAAGGTTGGGTTAGAGAATAAACTCTATGGTCTCAACTTTAATCCATCTAATACCTTGACTTGGATTTTGACCAAAGGTTAGAATGATGGTCATAGCTACAACATACAACACTGGTCAAAATAATGTCATAACAAATAGATGCATATTAGAATAATCACACCTGGGTTGCATTATTCCTCTAAATGTGTTGGATCTTGAGATCCTTCTAGATCTATGGCAAGAGATATCTTCTCCTGCAAATACCCTTTAATGCTTAATAATTTAAACATATGTGAGTACATACCTATGATAGCATTTGCAGGTAGTGACACCATCTGGTAGCAGCGACAATGATCACCAACTCTTAAAAAATTCAAGGGTGACTGCAACTGGTACTATGGCTGATACTTCAACTAGTACTACAACTGCAACTGGTTCTGAGACTACAACTGCAACTTAGGGTTTTATGAGGAAACCATAATTTTTCAAACTTCAAATTTTGAAATTCTTATCTGAGGGATAGGTGCACTGAGCTGAGGTGAGTAAGCTGGTGCAGTAAAATTTCTGAAAATCCAACTTTTACCCCCTCAAACTTGACCAGCAGATTGTTGGACTGGTGCTTCTGGTTTTCTGGTACTTCCGGTACTTATGGTTTTCTAGTACTGGTGAAAACTAGGGTTTCACTTTTCGGGAGTTCTACCCACTGAAAAGGTGCATTGAAGGTGCGAAATAACTTCTTGGGTTAGGGCGCACTTTTCTAGACGGTTTTGAGGCTGAAACTCTTCTTCAATAAAAAGCCCTAATTTGCATGTACGACAACAGTGACATTTTTCTTCTTGTTGTGAAAGATGCTCTCTTCAGCTTAGTTATGATACCATGTTAAGGTTTAATCTATTATTTAGTTTCATTTCATTTCATTAGATAACAATAGCATAGATAGGATCACTGAGAAATACACAATCACAAGAGACACATCTTATATCCTGGGAAACCCTCATGGGGGAGAAAACCCAGAAAAAACTTCCTTAATATGGATAGCCAATAGAATGCCAAGAGATAAATCAAACAAATACAGAAAGTCCTCTCCAAGAAGTACGCATCTCTCTCTCTCTCTTCTTCTTCTCCAACTGCAGCTCCAGACTTGCGCTCTGATGAACAAGTGTGTGTGTACAAATGAGGCGCTAGCCTCTCTTATTTATACAATCTGGCAGGTGTTGAACTGGGGTGTATTTTCACTGGAAGAGCCGACTTCTCATTCTGGGTGGTTATAACCACTTTAATATATTCTAGGTGGTTATAGCCACTTTAATATATTCTGGGGCTAACTTTTCATTTATCCCATTACAATTAGGGTTTGACCAATCCACAAAAGGGGATTTGGTCATTTACAATATCCGACATGATCAATCCACAAAAGGGGATTGATCTAATGAATAATACATCAATAATAATTAGAATACTCTTTGCAGTTACAATATTTCAACACTTCCATCACATGAGGCTACCTATGTCATCGGGAGTGGTCTTCACCAAGCTTAGTTAATTTGAGACCAACTCCTTATACCCTAACCTCATCGGGGATATGCATAGAGAAATAATGAAGAGAAAATTGCTTTGATACCATTGATCTAGATTATCAAGGGAATGAAATGAAGGAAGAAATCTAAATGGAAACACATAGAGATATTGTAGAGAGTAAAGTAGTATAATTAAACCCAAATTCTATTAGTGAATGAAATAGAAAAGCATTGTAAAATGTAAAGTAATGAAAAATGGATAGAATGGTGGTATCTTATCCACAAAGAGATATGTGTCAGTTATGCTCATTCACAAGAAGACATTACAAGCGGCCAAGACTTCCTTTTTAACATAAAATATGAATCCTTGAGATGCAAAATCCCTAAAGGTCCCCTAACCCTAGAAGATGATGTGGTAAAAGGAACGTGGGCCCCGAGGAGGCAAGATACTTGATATGTCAACCTCTCAAAGCTATAAATTTTGCATACAAACTCCATTTAGTGAATTTCTTGGACCATTGCAAAGTTTAATCCATGATCTATGTGTTTGGAAGGCCACACAAAACTACCAAAACAATAGGGAAAATGCCCGAAAAACACGTCAAAAGTTTGGGACCTAAAAAAATCTAGTCTACATGAATTGTATGGGCTTAGGATTAGTTTGGATGATTGTCTGCTTCCCCATAATATAGCATTGAGAAAAGGATAAATGGATGGTGGAAAGATTATTATGGGCTTGAAAATAATTGTAAATCAGAGGACCTTTGGATTTGGGATAAGAAAAAAAATGCCTCTTTCACACTCTCTTCACTCCAATTATCCTATATGGATCTGAATTTTGAGGTTGCATTATCTCTAGAGAATCCATGAGAAAGATAGAACAAATCAAAAAGAATTTTATAACTTCTAATCTCAAAATTAAGGGAAATACACACTATCATGTCCTCCTCGTAGAAGCAATCCTTTCCCCCATCAAGAGCATTGCTATGATTAGATATCTAACTTACAAAAACAAGATAAACAACATGAACGACAAAAATCTCCCCAAAATTGCTTCAAACTCTTGCCAAAAACACCAGCGGCTCAAGGGGTGATGACCCAAAGATGCCAAATCTTGGCTAAATCATTGGGGAATACAAGAAGAAGCCACCATGCAGAATATTGATAATACTACAAATATTATCACTTCTACATTTAAGGAGAATATGTGGTGTGATAAAGAATTAGAGGATAAAATGGAACTAAGATACTACAAGGAGGTGTTCAACCCTAATTTAGAAGATCAAAAGTACCTCTCAGTTTTAAGAAATGCAAAGAAGAAAATCAACATTGCTAAAATAAGAACAAACTCTCACGAGCTACATATAAGTGAAACTAGGTGTTAGACAATTCCCATAACACCATGGGATGAAAGAATTTTCCATCTTTGTGACACTAAGAGAGTTGAATATCAAAAACACGTCCTCTTATATTTCCCTACCCATTCCCAAATTAGATCCCAATTTAAAAATATTTTCCACAATACAGACCTTCCTAACCTCCTAAGTCATCAAAACTATGGTGATCTTGGAATGCTTCTCTCAATGCTTTTTGAGCACGGAAATACAATTTTAAAGAAATCGAAATATTATCTTTACTTCTTAAGATCCAATAGACCAATTGGTCTCAGTGGATGTTAATCATCGTCGTCGTGATCATAATGCTTTCATTGGAGGCAAGCTTGCACAATGGAGTACATCACCTTATCATAGATGGGGTATTTGTGAACTGCATTGGAGAGTGTCTCCTTGTGACAGGCCACTAGATGTCCATGTTGATTGAGGACTACACTAATAGAATAATCTAAGGCATCTATCTTGATCTCTAAGGGATATTGCAGCTCTAGTTGATCTGTATTTATGCAGGAACACAATGAAATATAGAAATACACATAAACACAGATATGCAGCGGAAGTAAAACTTGATTTCATTAACAACAAATGACTGAAATATGCTTACAGACAGAATGGAAATAAAATAGCTCAGGCGTTGGTAGCTTATCTCTGAGAAGAGATGTGGCAGCTACTAGCCTCTGAACTCTGTGCTACAATGAGGCTCGAAGGCCTATATATTATTGAGAAACAATGGAAAACCCTAAACATCCAAAAACCTAACCCTAGGAGAAGAAAACACCAGAATATGGGCCCCGTTGGGGTAAATTGGTACATTAATTTCCCGAGGTCGTAACTTTGGCATACTATCTTCGTTTGACGCACATGATACATCATTAGAAATATCTATTCGAGGACTACACTGCTAATAGTGAATATCAAGTTTGAAATGGTCTCATATTTGCCCGGGCTTTCATGCCCAAAAAACGTCGTTTAGGGCCTCAAAACGGCTTCGAAAGTTCAGGACCCGAAAAACTGCTAAAAATAGTAAATTGTGCTACAATTAAGGAAACTGAAAAACTAAAAGAAATGATGGTGTGGGTCCAAGTGGAATAGGTGGGTGGCCACCAATATCCACCTGGATCATTCCTTCCCCCTTAGGATGCAATGGTCCCCATTGCATTGAGTTCCTCCATGAGATGAGGAAACTTCTGCTGAACTTGGTCCCTGGTAAGCCACTTGCCCTAGTGAAGGAGTTGGCCTGCTTTGACAACTCGATATAGCTGGATCCTATGTTGGCGAGTGTTCTTGGTCTATGCGTCCATAATATGATCAGTTGTGGCTTGTTCCATGCAATCTAGGTTTAACTTTGTTGGTGTGAGTTGTTCTGCCATGTCGGATGTGTCCAGTAGAAGTGGAAAGTAGGGTCGAAGGCGGTCGACATTGAACATTCGGTGCAGACCATGGAATGGTGGAATACTGAGCTCAAAGGCATTCTCCCCTATAGCCTTGGTGATGGTGTATGGCCCATATCGGAGTGAGCGGATCTTGCGGTAGGGTCAAGAGAGGCGCTCCTTTTGCAAATGTTGCCACACTTTGTCGCCCACCTGGAAGTTGTGTGGCACCCAATGTTGATCATGTCGTTGCTTGTACTTAGCATTGGCTCTGTCCAAGATGTCATGAACCTGTTGACAAATGTGATGAATACACTCAATGAATTTGTTTACCTTGTCAGCCTCAGACTGGACATGGGTTGAATCTGCCTGAGTAGCCACAAATGGCATGGCTACGTCAATGGGACATAGTGGTTGGAATCCCAAGCCCACCTGAAAGGGGTTGTGGTTGGTTGAGCTATGGAGAGCCCAGTTGTAGTTGTGTTGTACACAATGGAGGCTCCCATCCCATGTGTGTGGATGTTTTGAGTTGTACATGCGCAGAACGTGTACAATCATCTGGTTGACGACCTCTATCTGGCCATCAGTTTGGGGATGTAAAGTTGTGCACTTGGTGGGCTTGGTGTCCATCATCAACCAGAGGCTGAACAAAAATGTATTGAGGAACCTATTGTCCTGATCTGAGAGGATAGACTGTGGGATCCCAAAGTGTACCCACACTCGCTCAAAGAAGAGTTTAGCAGTGGCTTCTGTTGTGATATTCTTCTTGCAGTCCATCATAATGGAAATCTTCGAGAATCTGTCGACGACCACAAAAAAATAGTCATTGCCATGCTTAGTAGAAGGAAGGCCCGACATGTAATCCATGAAGATGGATTCCCAAGGTCGACCAGGGGTGGGCATTGGAGTATAGAGGCCTTGCTTCTTGATGGTTGGTTTGGAAATGGCGCAAGCAGTGCATGACTTGATGTACTTCCCGACATCTTGTCGAAGCTTCGGCCAATAGAAATACTTTTGCAGTACTGCCACGGTTTTCTCGACCCCAAAATGCCCAGTGACCCGACTATAGTGCACCTCCCAAATCATCTTGGCACGCTCGCTTGAAGGAACACAAAGATGTCCCAGGTAACATAGCAAGGCATCCTGGAGGTGAAAATTAGGAACTTGCTTTCCCTCCAAGAACGTATTGTATGTGTGGCCGAATTCTGGATCACTTTTGTAGAGAAGCGACCAATCGGAAGTCTCGTGCCCACAAGAGTTGAGAACCGTGGTTAGCGCCATGATAGGGGGTCGACTGAGGTAGACTACAACATTATTGGTTCTTCCTTTCTTGTACTTAATGTTCCAATGAAACTGTTGCAGGTATGTGGACCACTTCTGATGGCGATCGTTCTGCAACTTCCCTTGTGTCTGTATGAACTACAAGGGTCGGTGCTCTGTATGGATGACCATTTCCTTTCCCAAAATGTAATGCTTCCATTCTCAGCAAGCCTGCACAATGGAATACATCTTCTTGTCATAAGTAGGATACTTCCAGACTGTGTCAAAAAGTGTCTCATTGGGATATGCCACTGGATGCCCCTGTTGAGTAAGGATTTCCCCAATAGCATAGTCGGAGGCATCTGTCTCGATCTCAAATGGTTGTTGCAAGTCTGTTAATGTGAGCATTGGTGCTAAGTAGAGATGATGCTTCAAATCCCCGAACGCCTTATGTTGAGATTCAGACCAAAATATTTTTGCTTTCGCTCCTCCCTTGGTGACTTGACTCAAGGGCCAATTGATATGAGAGAATCCCAACACAAACCTATGGTAGAAATTGGCAAGACCCAAAAGGATGCGGAGCTCTGTTAGGGTGGTTGGGGCTGGCCAATCCCAAATGACTTGGATCTTGTCTAGATCCACATGCACCCCCCGCTCAACAATAATGTATCCCAGATACTGAACCTAGGTCATGCCAAAAGTGAACTTCTCCAAATTGGCACACAACTTGTGTTGCCGCAGTGTTTGGAGGACTTGTCGAATGTGGTGCAGGTGCTCTTCCCAAGTCTGGTTGAAGATCGGAATGTCATCTAAGTACACCACTACAAATCAGTTGGTGAATGGTCGCAAGATGTCATCCATTAGTCTCATGAAGGTTGCAGGGGAATTCGTCAACCCGAAAGGCATGACCATCCATTCGAAAAGGCCCTCCTTGGATTTGAAGGCAGACTTCCACACATCAGAGGGTTCGATTGGTACCTGGTGATACCCAGACTTCAAATCGATCTTGCTAAAATATTTTTCCCCCTTGAGTTGGTCCAGAAGGTCATCAATCTGTGGGATCGGGTACCTATTACGAACAGTGATCTTGTTCAGTGCCCGATAGTCAATGCAGAGTCTCCAAGTCCCATCCTTCTTTTGCACCGGCACGATTAGGCTCCCACGGGGCGATGAACTCGGCCGAATGTGACCTTTCTGCAACAGCTCCTGAATCTGCCTCTTGATTTCGTCATTCTCCAGAACAGAGCGAAGATAGATCGGTCCATTGGGAAACGACGCACCTGGGGTCAGATCGATGGGGTGCTTGACCTGACAACGTAGAGGCACCCCTGTGGGGGAGGTGAAGATGTCCTCGTACTCCTCCATGAGCTTATCCATCTGTTGTTGTCATGCAGAGGGGCCCTATCTGGAGGTCGTGGCCGCAGTCTTCTTCTTTCCCTAAGGACGGATCATCAGGAAAACAAATTTCTTGGTTTTGGCAATGAGCTTACTGCATTGTTTTGCAGTAACCAAAGAGATGGTTGTAGGTGGTGCTATTTCCAGTATCATGTACAGCTTATTGTCCAAAGTAATAATAACAGTGCGAGGCCTGGACTCATACACAGCATGTCGCTTCCACAAGTATGGTTGGCCTAATAATACATCAGAAACATCAAGAGGAGCAATGTCACATAATACCTCATTCATGAAGGGCTTGATGTTGTAGGGAAGGCAACATTGTTGGCTTACGCGGAGGTCACGTCCTTGGTGCAGCCACCCGATGGTGTATGGTTGTGGGTGTGTTGTGGTCGGCCAGCCCAACCATTTCATGACCTCTACTGAGATGAGGTTCTTTTCGCTCCCACTGTCAACAATGAACTGCAACGGGGAACCCTTTACCCACATTTGGGAATGGAAAACGCGCTCTGCCTCCTCTGGATATTTTGGTTCCTTCTTCTGGATCTTCGTGGTGGCAACGGTGGCATTGGGCTCCGCATCGATAATATTCTTCCCCCTGTCATTCCCCTTGTCGGGTTATGATTCAGAGTCAGAGCCTGCATCCGATTCAGAAGCCTTCAACTCAGCTACCGGTGATTGTTTGGCTCGACACTCACTTGTGTTGTGACTAGAGCTCTTATGGAACTCATACCGCTTCCCCGTGTCCTTTTGTGGCTTCGTGATGTTTTTCTTTGCTTACGGCTTTGGCGGGTTGTCTTGGGCCGCCCCACCTTGGCTTGGTCCTTTGTTCAGCAGTTTGGGGGTACCTTTGCCTTGCTTCTGATTCACAGACCCAAAGTCTCACTTCTTCTGTTTGAACTTATGCTCAATATTGGCAGCATACCAGTATGTTGCACAAAGCGAGGAGATGTTGAGGAAATCCATTTCCTCCTAAATGTATCTATGAAGACAATTGCGGTACTTTAACACCAAATATTTCTCTGAATCTTTGATACCCAACTTTGTGTGTGGGGTATGGAATAGATTTGTTAGCTCATGCACATCTTGGTCTCTTTGTTGCCGCAACATAGTGCATTGTATGTATTTGTCCTCATAGCTCCCCATGGGATAATAGTGTTCCTTGATGGCGTCTCATAATGAATTCCAAGTGGGTGCGACTGAGAACAGAGAGGGTTCCCCCTCGCTTTGTTACTCCAAGTAGGTTTCCCACCAGTCCTTGACATGGGGGGCGGCTTTAAGGAGTGCAAAAATAATCCTTTCTTGGTCGGAAAAGTCATGAACCGAGAAATATCCTTCTAGCATATTCAACCATCTATCAACGCCATCTGCATCTATTTGGCCCTCAAATATGGGAATGTCAAAGTTTACTTGTACCTTAAAAGGAGTGGCACCTCCAGAGTGGTTTTTGGATGTAGATGTGCTGTCAGTGGGCAATCATTGAAGGATCTGGGAAAATTTGTCCATCATCGCATTCCTTTGTTTCTCGACGGCCTCCTCGAACAATAATTTGATAGGATCTCGTGCTCCCTCATCTTTCTTTTCTTCCCCCATGGGCGGTTGTCGGGGTTTGCAAGGCTGATCTTGCAACGGTTCAACCAGATCAAGCCCTAACTCCTTATACCACGATCTCATTGGGGACATGCAAAGAAGGATCAAGAAAGAGCAGACTTGATGTAGACGTACTCTACATCCGCTCACAGGATCGTTCATTCAATTCTCGAGCCAGATTATCTCTTCTAATTCCCTACTGGAGTCGCACATAAATCGATCCACAGGTCCTTTTCTTTTCCTTCACGGCCCTGAACATGACCATGAACAATTTCCCCACAGGAAATGTGATTTCGGGCTTCGGGGTTTTTTGTTTCCTAATGTCGAGAACCTCTGTTCTCGCAATCAACCGATTGTCGATTTCCCGATATGCCAAAACACCTATGTCGGTGACTAGCCCTTAGGGCTAAGTCTTGGACCACACAACCACTTCACATATGACCCTGACCTTATTTCTGGGTTTTGTAACCCAAGCGATCGACCTCTTGTCCTCTAGACCCCTGAAGTGTCGATACGCGAAATACCGATATGGCACTTGTTACAACTCGCCACTTGCGAGTTCGGGAGTTGAAACTCCCAACTCTTGCTTTCAAATCTCGCAATACCCGAAATGTCGATACAGGTACGCTCCTTCTGTTATCAATGCCCTCCGTGCATGACCACCGGCTAGGCCTAACTCTAGCACTTTTCGCTTCTCGCCGCTTCGTGAGTTCCAATGTCGAACTCTCGGCCCTTGTCTCGTGAATCCCCGAAACGCGAGAGGTCAACGTGGTATTGACTTCTTTCAAAATATGACATGCATCCACCCGTCTCTTCCACGGGCCCACCTCGTGATTCTACCACATGTCCCTCATGCTATCTTCGCACTTCGCGATTTCTTTCCTCAAGCGATGCCTCCTTGGTATCCCCGACACCCGAGTGTCGAGATCCTGAAATCCTCAATACTCCTTGTCGCAGTTTGTGACTTCACAACTTCTGATGTCGAGACGAGGTCCTCCCAACCTCCGAACCCCCAAAATGCCGAAATACAATGGGACACTAATCCAACGGTCCTCTTGCAGCCCAAATCCAATGGCTATCCTCCTTCCTCACTCCTCGCGACTTTGCAACTTGGAGCATCCAATGCTTGGGCTCTCACCCTACGAACTTCCGAGATCGCGAGACCCGAATCCTGGCTCTCTCCGCTCTTCGTCGATTCCGCAATTGATACCACCTATCCTCCTCGGATGGATAGCTCTGATATTCTTGCGACTTCACCTCTCACAAGTTTTGAGCAACCAACCCCTTGGCTCCACTGTATGAGGGTTTAACTCCCTCGCAAGTCCTGTTAGATCCAACAGCTGATGGGTACTGGGATCAAGATCCAACGGTTTAAATCTGTCCCTTCTATGCACTCTTCCTGTACTGCCTACTGGACACAAAATCCTTAATGGTCCAGATCTTCTCGGCTTAATCTGACGGCAGTTGTTGCTCCTTCCGAGCTCTGGTGCTTTTCTTCCAACACTTGGAAGAATTCCAAATGTCTAAAGCCTCAACCTCTATTTCTTTCCTCTTTGAGCTCCACGCCTGGAATCCTTGCCTGTGCGTATGAAAACACGGTTCCTCCTGAGCTTTCACTCCCGAATCCTTAAAGGGTTTTGACTTATGTGCCTCTGCAGAGTCTCTACACGCAAAGTACTATTCCTCCTGAGCTTCTCAATTACTCAGACCCCTAAGGGATTTTATCCTTCTCCCTTCTCCTACAGATGGAGAATTTGGATGCCCTCCTAGCTATCCTTCTGCTCAAGCAACATGATTGCTCAGTTTTTCAGGGTGTTCAGCAACCCTACAAAAATCCTTCAGTGGACTCTTCCTCCTCAAATTCAGAACTCTAAAGAGTTCTCTTCTCCTGTGCATATCTGCACACCTACTCAATGCCCACCTGGCAGAGTATCTTCTTACAGAACATCCATCAGTTTTGTCCCCTTCTATGCACTCTATGCACCTGCTCAATGCCCTCCTGGCAGAGCTCTCAGAATCCTTAGTGATTATGGTTCTCTTGTCTGAACTCACAGCAGAGTTCTTCTCAATGCATCACTATGCATATGCTCAATGCCCACTTGGCAGAGCTCTTGCAGAACTCCTCAGAGGTTATGTCTTCTTCTGAACTCAACAGAGTTCCTTCTGTGTGCTCTAGCACTTAATCAATTCCCTCCTGGCAGAGTGTCAAGAATCCTTAGTGATTCTTGCTTCTAATGAACTCACGGCCGAGTTCCTATGTACACTCCTTTGCACCTGCTCAATGCCCACCTGGCAAAGCTCTACAAAACTCACAACATCAATTCTGTCTGCAACTGTGTTTCTCTTACACAGCCTCACCTCCTGAGGTATTCAGCAACTTCACAGGTCTTTCTCCCGAGTTGTTGATTTCAACTTTTGTGCCCACCTGGCACGTCTTTGTCTGAACCCGCAGAATTCAAAAGTGCTTCAGCGCACTGGTATTCAGAGTCTGCAGCACTCTGTCATGCCCTCCTGGCATGAAACCTCAAATACCTTCACCTGAAGTCAAACACACTCCTACAAATGCAAACCTACAGCATACATTCACAGCATAATAAGAACACACACAGACATTCATTCAACACAAGAAATATGCAGGAAACATTGTTGTTTGTATTAAATGGCAAATGCCTATTTTTACAAGGTGTTCCTGAGCACGGCCTGTAACAAGGTCTCGGCTCCTTCTCTCGCACACTCACTCTCTCTTGTGCATCTCTAACTACTACAACTAACTCAAAAATGAGATTGAAATTGATCTTTTACAAGAGGAGCTCTTAGAGCTCTTCCCTCCAATCTACCTACCCTATTCAATTACATTCAATTGTTGTCTAGTCCGCAGAACGGATCTAGATCACATCCTTACAAACATTAAAGGCCTATCTACCTATAGTCTACGCAAAGGCACGGCTTCCCAGCTCAACAGCTTAAAACATTTATTTACATTCAATTAATTACATTCATTCGAATAAAAAATGAGGATTGTGCCTCTCTTCAGCTTTGAATGTGTGCGCTTGACGTGGCTGGTTGGTTGGTTGGCTGACGTGAGATGATGCTCCTGCATCATACTCCTCAGCTACAAAATTCATGAGCTTCCACCCTCAGCTGTGGAAATCCTCCTAGATCCCAAACAAATTCCTGGAGTTGTCTCCTCGTTCCATTCCCTCGCCGCTGCTGATGTTGCTTCTTTTGTTGCTTCCTTTGTTCATCCCAGCGCCTCCCTGCTGGCAGTCTCTGCTGACTCTATCATCAGCCTTCTGATCTCCTCAATATCTTCGTCCAACTGCTCCAGTGGCTAGCTCTGTTCTTGTAGTCTCCTCAGCTGCAAAACTTTTCTGTGATTGGGCAGATCACTGTGATCTCACATGCCACCCTCTTCATCTTCCGTGGCCTCAACCTGCCACGCTGCTGCAAAGTCCATCTCTGCACTCTTCCCTCGACTGACCTACTATTTAGTCACCTTCTCTTACAACTGTTCTTCTTTCATTCCTCCTGCTGGCTATGGATTGTTCAGCCAATCCTCCAACATCTTCAACTCCATCTCCCATGGAGTGATTAATCTGCCTGCCTGCTCTTCGGCTTCTTCTGCTGGTAGCTTCAATGTTGCAGCTTCCTCAGCTTTCTGGCTGAAAGAGTTGAGACACTCCTCAGAATGCTCATTCTCTTCTTCTTCTTCTGCTTGGGAAGCTTTAGATATCTACTCCAATGCTTCTCTAACAGTCTCAGCTGGCTATCCTACTTCTGTTGTTGCTACCTCAACATCTGCAACATAGACTTCTGCCTCCTCTTGGGAAAATGGTAGGAATACCTGAATTCCCCCAATCATTAGACTGCGACTCCGATCTTCCTCCTCTATCAGTTGCATCTGTTAATCTAAATCCAACTCCGAGCTCATCTTCTCTGTCAGCTCCTCTGGTTGATTACAACTCGCCCCTGAGTTTATGAGACTCTCAAATATCCTCATCTGCTTATCCCTACTCACCTGGAAAATTGGGATTTTCCTGCTGCCCTCTTGGCAGTCTATGAGATCAAATGATCCCATATTCATCAACACCTCAGGCTGAATTGAACTCACCTCTGAGTCCATGAGACTTTCAGACAGTCCCATCTCTTTTCCCATGCCCACCTGGCAAATTGGAAACTTTCTACTGCCCTCATGGCAGTTCTTGAGATCTTCAGCCGATCCCATTTCATCCTTACTACTGAGACTTCTCCCAGTCTCTGGTTCACATATCTGAATTTCATTTTCTTCTTGGCTATTGAGGCTCTCCACATACCTCAACCACCTTTTTAACAGCCTACGTTGTCTTGTGACCATCAACTCCTTGACTGGCCATTTTACCTTCAGCTTCCTCATGGGCCATTCATATACCCATCTCGACTTGGCTTTCTGTTGTATCTCCAATGCAAGTTCATCCATCCTTGCGTTTTGTTGCATATGCAATGCAAGCTTTTCTATCTCCACCCTTATATCAGCGATCTCTTCATCTATGTCTTCCTTAGTCACTAGCTCCTGGTTCTTCCTTCCAACATACCTACGGCCTTCAGTATCCATGTTGTTGTCTCTGTCTACCCTCCTGGAAAACCTGTTGCTCACTCCTGCAAACCTGAGTGCTTCAACCTCTTCCTATAGTCCTGCTGATTGTCTTCTCAATTGTTGCCTACCCACGAATAATCACCACGGAGTCTTCAGTAACCCTGTCTTCTTTTATGTTCTCACTTCACCTGAAATATACAAGTGAAGTCCAGCTCTGATACCAACTGATGTAGACGCACTCTACGTCCGCTTACAGGATCGTTCATTCAATTCCCGAGCCGGATTAGCTCTTATGATTCCCTGCTGGAATCACACATAAATTGATCCACGGGTCCTTTTCTTTTCCTTCACGGCCCTGAACACGACCATGAGAAATTTCCCCATAGGAAATGTGATTTTGAGGTTCGGGGTTTTTTGTTTCCTGATGTCGAGAACCTCTGTTCTCACGATCGCCCAATTGTCGATTTTTCGATATGCCAAAACACCTATGTCGGCGACTAGTGCTCAGGGCTAAGTCTTGGCCCACACGACCACTTCACATATGACCTTGACCTTATTTCTGTGTTTCGTAACCCAAGCGCTCGACCTCTTGTCCTCTAGACCCCCGAAGTGCCGATATGCGAAATACCGATATGGCAGTTGTTACAACTCGCCACTCGCGAGTTCGTGAGTTGAAACTCCCAACTCTTGCTTTCAAATCTCGCAATACCCGAAATGTCGATATGGGTACGCTCTTTCTCTTGTCAGCGCCCTTCGTGCATGACCACCGGCTAGGCCTAACTCTATCACTTTTCGCTTCTCACCGCTTTGTGAGTTCCGATGTCGAACTCCCGGCCCTTGTCTCGCGAATCCCTAAGACGCGAGAGGTCAACAGGGTATTAACTTATTTCAAAAGATGACACGCGTCCACCCATCTCTTCCACGGGGCCAACTCATATTTCTGCCACGTGTCCCTCGTGCTATCTTTGCACTTCACAATTTTGTTCCTCAAGCAATGCCTCCTTGGTATCCCCGACACCCGAGTGCCGAGATCCTGAAATCCTCAATACTCCTTGTCGCAGTTCACAACTTCACAACTTCTGATGTCGAGACGAGGTCCTCCCAACCTATGAACCTCCAAAATGTCGAAATACAATGGGACTCTGATCCAACGGTCCTCCTGTGGCCCAGATCCAACGGCTATCCTCCTTCCTCTCTCCTCGCGACTTCGCGACTTGGATCATCCAATGCTTGGGCTCTCACCCTGCGAAATTTCGAGTTCGCGAGACCTGAATCATGGCTCTCTCGGCTCTTCACCAATTCCGCGATTGATGCCACCTGTCCTCCTCGGATGGACGGCTCTGATATTCTCACGACTTCACCTCTAACAAGTTTTGAGCAACCAACTCCTTGGCTCCAGTGTATGAGGTTTTAACTCCCTCGCAAGTCCTGTCAGATCCAACGGATGACGGGTACTGGGATCAAGATCCGACGATTTAAATCTGTCCCTTCTATGCACTCTTCCTGTACTGCCTCCTGGACGCGAAATCCTTCAACGGTCCAGATCTTCTCAGCTTAATCCGACGACAATTGTTGCTCCTTCCGAGCTCTGGCGCTTTTCTTCCAACACTTGGAAGAATTCCAAATGTATAAAGCCTCAACCTCTATTTCTTTCCTCTGCGACCTCCACGCCTGGAATCCTCGCCTGAGCGTATGAAAACATGGTTCCTCCTGAGCTTTCACTCCCGAATCCTTGAAGGTTTTTGACTTCTACACCTCTACAGAGTCTTTGCACGCAAAGTATTATTCCTCCTCAGCTTCTCAATTACTCAGACCCCTAAGGGATTTTATCCTTCTCCCTTCTCCTGCAGATAGAGAATTTGGATTCCCTCCTTCCTATCCTTCTGCTTAAGCAACCTGATTGCTGAGTTTTTTAGGGTGATCAGCAACCCTACAGAAATCCTTCAATGGACTCTTCCTCCTCAAATTCAGAACTCAAAAGAGTTCTCTTCTCCTGTGCCTATCTGCACACCTACTAAATGCCCACCTGGCAGAGTATCTTCTTCGAGAACATCCAGCAGTTCTATCCCCTTCTGTGCACTCTATGCACCTTCTCAATGCCCTCCTAGTAGAGCTCTCAGAATCCTTAGTGATTCTGGTTCTCTTGTCTGAACTCACAGCAGATTTCTTCTCAATGCATCACTATGCATATGCTCAATGCCCACTTGGTAAAGATCTTGCAAAACTCCTCAAAGGTTCTATCTTCTTCTGAACTCAACAGAGTTCCTTATGTGCGCTCTGGAACTTACTCAATGCCCTCCTGGCAGAGTGTCAAGAATCCTTAGTGATTCTTGCTTCTAATGAACTCATGGCCGAGTTCCTCTGTACACTCCTTTGCACCCACTCAATGCCCACCTGGCAGAGCTCTACAGAACTCACAACATCAGTTCTGTCTGCAATTATGTTTTTCTTACACAGCATCACCTCCTGAGGTATTCAACAACCTCACAGGTCTTTCTCCCGAGTTTTTGATTTCAACTTCTATGCCCACCTGGCACGTCTTTGTCTGAACCCGCAGAATTCAAAAGTGCTTCAGTGCGCTGGTATTCAAAGTCCGCAGCACTCTGTCATGCCCTCCTGGCATGAAACCTCAAAGACCTTCACCTGAAGTCAAACACACTCCTGCAAATGCAAACCTACAGCATACATTCACAGCATAATAAGAACACACACAAACATTCATTCAACACAGGAAATATGCAAGAAAAATTGTTTTTTGTATTAAATGGAAAATGCTTGTTTTTACAAGGTGTTCCTGAGCACGGCCTGTAACAAGGTCTCGGCTCCTTCTCTCGCACACTCACTCTCTCTTGTGCATCTCTAACTACTACAACTAACTCAAAAATGAGATCGAAATTGATCTTTTACAAGAGGGGCTCTTAGAGCTCTTCCCTCCAATCTACCTACCCTATTCAATTACATTCAATGGTTGTCTAGTCCGCAGATCGGATCTAGATCACAGCCTTACAAACATTAAAGGCCTATCTACCTACAGTCTGCGCAAAGGCACAACTTCCCAGATCAACAGCTTAAAACATTTATTTAAATTCAATTAATTACATTCATTCGAATCAAAAATGAGGACAGCGCCTCTCTTCAGCTTTGAATACGTGCGCTTGATGTGGCTGGCTGGCTGGTTAGCTGACGTGAGATGATGCTCCTACATCAAGGCTGCTCTGATACCACTGATCCATATTTATGCAAGAACACAATGAAATACAGAAATACACATAAATGCAGATATGCAACAGAAGTAAAACTTCATTTCATTAACAACAAATGACTGAAATATGCTTACAGACAGAATCGAAATAAAATAGCTCGGGCGCTGGTAGCTTATCTCTGAGAAGAGATGTGGTGGCTACTGGCCTATGAAATCTGTGTTACAATGAGGATCAAAGGGCTATATATTATTGAGAAACAATGGAAAACACTAAACATCCAAAAACCTAACCCTAGGAGATTAAAACGCCAGAATATGGGCCCCGTTGGGGTAAATTGGTACATCAATTTCCCGGGGTCATAACTTTGGCATACTATCTCCGTTTGACGCAAATGATACATCGTTAGAAAGATCTATCCGAGGAATACACTACAAAAGAACAATATCATGTTCAAAACAGAACCATATTCGCCCAGGCATTCATGCCCAAAAAACGTCGTTTAGGGCCTCAAAATAGCTCCGGAAGTTCAAGACCCGAAAAACTGCTAAAAATAGTAAATTGTGCTACAATTAAGGAAACTGAAAAAACGAAAGAAACAATGGTGTGGGTCCAAGTGGAATAGGTGGGTGGCCACCAATATTCACCTGGATCATTCCTCCCCCCTTAGGAAGCAATGGTCCCCATTGCGTTGAGTTCCTCCATGAGATGAGGAAACTTCTGTTGAACTTGGTCCCTGGTGATCCACTTGCCCTAGTGAAGGAGTTTGTCTGCTTTGACAACTCAAAATAGTTGGATCCTTTGCTGGCAAGTGTTCTTGATCTGTGTGTCCATAATCTGATCATTTGTGGCTTGTTCCATGCAATCTAGATATAACTTCTTTGGTGTGAGTTGTTATGTCATGTCAGATGTGTCAAGTAGAGGTGGAAAGTAGGGTCGAAGGCGATCAACATTGAACACTAGGTGTAGACCAAGGAATGGTGGAATACTGAGATCAAAGGCATTGTCCACTATAGCCTTTATTATGGTGTATGGCCCATATCAGAGCAAGCAAATCTTGTCGTAGGGTCCAACAAGGCACTCCATTTCAAATGTAGCCACACTTTGTCGCCCACCTGGAAGTTATGTGGTACCCGATGTTGATCATGTCACTGCTTGTACTTAGCATTGGCTATGTCCAAGATGTCATGAACCTATTGATGGATTTTCTAAATATGCTTAATGAAGTTGTTTTCCTTGTCAGCCTCATACTGGACATGGGTTGAATCTGCCTGAGTAGCTGCAAATGGCATGGCTACGTCAATGGGACATAGTGGCTGGAATCCCAAGCCCACCTGAAAGGGGTTGTGGCTGGTTGAACTATGGAGAGCCTGGTTGTAGCTGTGTTGTACATAAGGGAGGCTCTCATCCCA